>CAUYLG010000492.1:0-13788 GCA_963573385.1 Cacajao melanocephalus | reverse complement strand
ATTTAGAAGACCCCATTGTCTCAGCCCAAAACCTCCTTAAGCTGGTAAGCAACTTTGGATTGCTTCTTCTTAGATGTCATAGAGCTAGAGTGGAGCTGCTTTGAGGCTGTGTCTGAAAATGCAAATTTAATTTGGTTGATTCTAAAATATTCTATTTGAGTTTGCTTAAGAGCTACTATTTAAATAAATAATATATTTTTATTTTAAAATGAGAGAAAATATACAGTCATAAGACTTGTTAGGTTTCATGAACACAACATGTCTGCTTATTTATTTTTCATTAAAAGACATGATATTCTAACATTTTCTTATGTGACACTCTATTGCAAGGAAGCAAGGAGAAAAAAAGCAAGTAAAGTTAGTTTTCCTTTACATTCCTCTTAATTTTTGCTGAAGTCATGTCTAACCTTGTGTATCTCGAGAAATTAATTTCTTAAAAGAGATTCTAAATGTGTATACTGATCTGACCTTAGGGTTCTTGACTATAACATCGCCAACAGTTCTAGGTCAAAGCTGAGTGAATGGAAAAGGGTGAAATTTAAAAATGACCTAGAAGGCCAGGCATGGTGGCTCATGCCTGTAATTGCAGCACTTTGGGAGGCCAAGGCAGGCAGATCATGAGGTCAGGAGTTCGAGACCAGTCTGGCCAATATAGTAAAACCTCATCTCTACTAAAAATACAAAAAATATTAGCTGGGCGTGGTAGTGGGCATCTGTAATCCCAGCTACTTGGGAGGTTGAGGCAGGAGAATCACTTGAACCTGGGAGACAGAGGTTTCAGTGAAACTAGATCACACCATTGCACTCCAGCTCGGGCAACAGTGCAAGAGAAAAAAAGACCTAGAGCCAGGTGTGGTGGCTCATGCCTGTAATCCCAGCACTTTGGGAGGCTAGGGCAGATCACTTGAGGTCACAAGTTCTAGACCAGCCTGGCTGACAAAGTGAAACCCTGTCTCAACTAAAAATACAAAAATTAGCCTAGTGTGGTGGTGGGCTCCTGTAACCCAGCCACTCGGGAGGCTAAAGCAGAAGAATCGCTTGAACCCAGGAGACAGAGGTTGCAGTGAGCTGAGCTCATGCCACTGCACTCCAGCCTAGGCAACAGAGACTCTGTCAAATAAATAAATAATAAAATAAAAATGATCCAGAGATGGAAAGTTGGCTTACTGATAAAAAGCCGACAAAGCTGAACCTAGTGGTGTTTAAGGAAAAATCTGAATTCATAACCCATACTTTAATCTTTTCATTACTTAGCTTCTATTGTATTTAGCAATGTGTATCTACTGAATAAAAAAAATGCATGCTGACTTTAAAGATGGAACTCATTTCTAAATTTATTTTGATTGTGTGTATTTAAGATATACAACAGGATGTTTCCATATACATCTATAAAGTGAAATCATTCTTATAGTGAAGCAATTTAAGACATTCATCTCCTCACAAAATTATTTTTTAGTAGACCACCTAAAATCTTTCTGTTAGTAACTTTTCATCTTTCTGTTAGTAATAGTACATGATATAGTATTATAGTTCCCATGCTGTCCCTTAGATCTACAGAATTATTGAACTTACGTAGCTGTAAGTTTGTATTCCACATCTGAATTTGCATCTCTCCACAACCACCACTGCTAGTAACCATCATTCTACTGTTTCCATGCATTTGACTATTCTTAGATTGCAGATATAAGTGAGATCATACAGCATTTCTCTTTTAGTGTCTGGTTTATTTCACTTAGCATAATGTGCATCCATGTAGGCAAATTATGGAATTTCATTCTTATGGCTTACTGATATTCCATTGTACATATGAATAATATTGCAATTAACATAGGAGTGCAGAGATCTCTGAGGTGCTGATTTCATTTCCTTGCACACACACCCAACAGACAGATTGCTGGATCATATGGTTATTCTATATTTTTTGAGGCATCTCCATACTGTTTCCCATTATTGAAAATAACTGGTACATAATTGCTGTACCAATTTACATTTCCACCAACAGGGTACCAGGAGTCCCTTTTCTCCACATTATCACTAATACCTATTTCTTATGTTTTTGATACTAGCAATCCTAACAGACATGTGGAAATATATTGCTGTCTTTTTATTTGTATTTCCCTGATGATTAGTGACATTGAGCATATACCAAATGGCCGTTATATTTCTTCTTTAGAAAAAAAATGTCTATTCAGGTCCTGTGTCCATTTTTTAAATGGGGCTGTAAGGGTTCGAAGATTCTTTTTGTCATTTATTTATTTGTTTGCTTTGAGGAGTATGAGTTCTTTATATATTTTGAATATTAATTCCTTTGACATATATGGGTTGCAAATGTTTTCTCCCAATCCATAGGCATGAAATGAATTATTAATTTTGCTTTAAACGTTTGGTAGAATTCAGCCACAAACCCATCTGGCCCATTATTCTGATACTTTCTTTGATGTACAGAGAAGTCTTTTAGTTTAATGTAGTCCTACTTTCTTATTAATTTCTGATTACTGTTTTTCTGCCTGAGCTTTTGATATGATCCAAGAAGTCATTGCCCAGCTCAACATCAAGGAGATTTCCCTCTATGTTTTCTTCTAGGAATGTTATAATTTCAAGTCTTATGTTGAGGTGTTTTAATCTATTTTGAGTTGATGTTTTATATGTAATGAAAGGTAAGTGTCCAGTTTTATTCTTTTGTATGTGGATATCCAGTTTTCCCAGCACTCATTCTGCCATTCTGTATCTTTTAAGTGGAGCATTTGGGCTATTTACATTGAATGTTAGTATTGAGATATGATGTACTATTCTACTCATTGTGCTAACTGTTGCCTAAATACCTTGGTTTTTTTTTTTAATTGTGTTTTTGTCTTATAGGTCCTGTGAGATTTATGCTTTAAAAAGGTTCTATTTTGGTGTACTTTGAGGAAACTTTTCAAGATTTAGAGCTCCTTTTAGCTGTTCTTGTAGTACTAGTTTGGCAGTGGCAAATTCTCTTAGCATTTGTTTGTCTGAAAAAGACCATACCTTTCCTTCATTTATAAAGCTTTGTTTCTCTGGATACAACATTCTTGATTGTTAATTGTTTTTTTAAAGGGCTGAAGATAGGGGCTCCAATCTCTGCTAGCATGTAGTGGTCTGCTGAGAAATCTGCTGTTAATCTAATAGGTTTTCTTTTATAGGTTACCTGGTGCTTTTGCCTTACATCTCTTAAGCCTTTTTCCTTCGTCTTGACTTTAGATAACCTGATGACTATGTGCCTAGGTGATGATCTTTTGTGATAAATTTCCCAGGTGTTCTTTAAACTTCTTGTATTTGGATATCTAGATGTCTAGCAAGGCCAAGGTAGTTTTCCTTGATTATTCCCTCAAATATGTTTTCCAGACTTTTAGATTTGTCTTCTTCCTCAGGAACACGACTTATCCTTTGGTTTGGTCATTTCACATAATTCCAAATTTCTTGTAGCCTTTGTTCATTTTTATTATTTTTTTCTTCTCTATGTTGGATTGGGTTAATTCAAAAACCTTGTCGTTGAGCTCTGAAGTTCTTTCTCATGCTTGTTTGATTCTGTTGGTGTGACTTTTTGGTGTATTTTCTATCTTTCAAGTGTATCCATTTCCAGAAGTTGTGATTGTTTTTTATTTATGCTATTTATTTAACTTAAGGGTTTTCCCTTCATATCTTGTATCTTTTTTTTTTTTTTTACTTCATTAAGTTTGACTTCACTTTTCTCTGGTGCCTCCTTGATTAGCTTAATAATCAACCCTCTGAATTCTTTTCCTGGAACTTCAGGGATTTCTTTCTGGTTTGAATTCGTTGCTGGTGAGCTCATGTGATCTTTTGGGGGTGTTAAAGAACCTTGTTTTGTCATATTACTAGAATTGTTTTTCCAGTTCCTTCTTATTTGGGTAGACTATGTCAGAGGGAGAATCTGGAACTCAAGGGCTGCTTTTCAGATTCTTTTGTCCCACAGGGTGCTCCCTTGATGTAGTGCTCTCCCACTTCCCCTAGGGATGTGGCTTCCTGAGAGCTAAACTGCAGTGATTGTTCTCTTCTGGATCTAGCCACCCAGCAGAGCTACTGGGTTTCAAGCTGGTACTGGGGAGTGTCTGCACAGTCTTGTGACGTGAACTGCCTTCAGATCTCTCAGCCATGGATATCAGCACCCATTCTTGTGGTGGTGGCAGGGTAGTTAAGTGGTCTTTGTGAGGATCCTTAGTCGTAGTTTTGTTTATCTCACTAATTTTGGGTTGGTTGGCCTCCAGCCAGGAGGTGGCACTTTCAAGAGAGTATCAGCTGTCATAATATAGAGAGGATCAGGTGATGGGCAGAGCCCTAGAGCTCCCAAGAGATTATGTCCTTTGTCTTCAGCTACCAGGGCAGGCAGAGAAAGACCATCAGGTGGAGGCAGGGTTAGACGTGTCAGAGCTTAGACTCTCCTTGGGTGGAGCTTGCTGCTGTGGAGAATGGAGGTGTGGTTTTTAGGCCAATGGAGTTATATTCCCAGGCGGATTATGGATTCATCTACTGTGTCATGCAGATTGCCAGGAAAGAGGGGGAAAGCCAGCAGTTACAGGTCTTACCCAGCTCCAATGCAGCTCACAAAGCTGATCTCACTCTCACTGTACCCCTCCAAGAGCACTGAGTTTAGTTTTAGGCAGTGGGTGAGCAGGGCTGAGAACTTGCCCAGGATACCTGCCACCAGGCTGAGAAACCAAGCAGGGCTTTCAGATTTTGCACCTCCTTACCTGCCGAGGCTTCTGTGCTGTTTCTGCACTCCTGATTCACCCCCTCCCCAAAGTTCTGTCCAAGAAACTTTGAGTTTGGTCGAAGGTGTTACAAAGTTCAGGTGAAAGTTTCCTTCTCCCTGTTTTTATTTCCCAGTTCTTCTGGCAACCCTCCCCTAAGACTTCTGTAATATAACTACAGAAATGGCTTCCCTGGGGTCCAAGAGAGCCCATATGGCTCTTCTCACTGCTTCTTCTACCCCTGTATTTTTCTCAGCTCTCCAAATTTGTCTCAGTTCCAGAATAAGGTCAAATTCTTCTCCCATGATCTGGACCTTCAGGTTCCCCAGTGAGGGTGCATGTTGAGGTGTAGATGATCCATTTTTCACATTTTGGGCACTCACGGTTTTGTTTTGTTATTGTTGTTTTGTTATTGCTGTTGTTTTGTTTTGTTTTTGTTTTTTGAGATGGAGTCTCACTCTGTCACCAGGCTGGAGTGCAGTAGCATGATCTCGGCTCACTACAACCTCTGCGTCCCAGATTCAAATGATTCTCCTGCCTCAGCCCCAAGTAGCTGGGACTACAGGCACATGCCACCACACCCAGCTAGTTTTTTGTATTTTAGTAAAGACAGGGTTTCACCATATTGGCCAGGATGGTCTTGATCTCCTGACCTTCTGATCTACCTGCCTTGGCCTCCCAAAGTGCTGGGATTACAGGAGTGAGCCACCACGCCTGGCTGGCACTCATAGTTCTTTGGATGTCTCCCAGGGCTTGCAGGAACAATCCACTTCCTTCAAAGGGTCTGTGGATTCTCTTGGCTTTCCTAATATGTTCCTGCAGTAGTTCTTGGAGTAAAAGGTCACAGTGTGAATCTCCACATGCTGTTCTGTTTGTCCAGTTAGGAGCTGCAATTTAGTCTTGTTTCCTGCCATTTTCCTCTTATACTCACCTGCCTAGATAAGCATTATTCCTGTACTATTCTACTTATATTCACCTGCCTAGATAAGCATTATCTTCAGAAATTTCTCTAATCAATGTTTTAAAGTTTTCAGTGTATAGATCTTTCACATCCCTGGTTAAATTTATTCCTAAGTATTATTTTTGATGTTATGAGAAATGAGATTGTTTTATTGATTTCTTTTTCAGATAGATTATTGCTATAAAAAATACAAATAATTTTAGTATGTTGATTTTGTATTCTACTACTTTATTGTATTCATTTATTAGTTCTAACCACTTTTTATAGAGTCTTTGGGGTTTTCAACAAATAGGATCATGTTATTTGCAAACATAAATAACTTGACTTTTTCCTCTCTGAGTTATATGTTTTTTATTTCTCTTTTACTCTTAAAAGTATTTTTACCACGATGATGAATACAAGTGGCAAGAGTGGGCATTTTTGCCTTGTACCAGCTTTTAGAGAAAAAACTTTCCATTTTTTCCCATTGATTATAATTTTGGCTGTAAGCTTTTTATAAACAGCCTTTATTATCCCTAAGAAATTTTCTTCTACACTTATTTTGTTGGCAGCTTTTATCATAGATAATGTTGAACTTTGTCAAATGCTTTTTCTATATCTATTGTGATGATCATGTGGGTTTTATCTTTTATTCTGTTAATGTTAAATCACATACTCTCATATATGAGCATCTCTAAAGGTGTGACAGATACTTCATTCTCTACTATTTAACCTACAGTTGCTTATTCTCACTTAGCATTCTGTACATGTTACAATTTTAAATGAGTTTTAATTCAAAACTCTTTTTAAATAAGCAAGGATCATCCGTACATCAATGTAAATTCCTAAATCGAACTTTCCTTGGAAAGCAGGGAAGAGTTTGGAAATTTAGGAATGAATTAAATGCATATTTTAATAAGAGAATATTTGAAGGCTCTTGTCTGAGTAATACAAAAACAAATTAAAAATTTAATTGAATATTTGCCTCTGCAAACTTTCCTAGTTTGGAAATTGTAATCCAAAGATTCAAGTCAAAGTCTGTCACAGTAATGTTAATCTTTTCAGATTTCATAATTCCAATGTCAGTGGTGAGTAAGATCTTGTACTTGGTTCTTTATTATTTAATTATGCCTTTCTAGTTCTAGTCTTTTATAATTCTTCTTACTTTATCATTTCCATCAATAGATACCAAAAACCTCATTTTCATCACATCTACAAATTCAATCATTTATTTTGAATTCATGAAAAATTCTCAGTGTTGTGACTTATTTATAAAAACTGAAAACCCCATGATTGCTGTAGTGCAAATACTAAAGGGCACTACTTAACCACTCTCTACTTCTCTCAACTGAGTTCACTCTATCTTAATTTCCAGGAATAATGCTTATCTAGGCAGGTGAATATAAAATGCCTTAAATCAATACTGTGGATTCAAGACAGGGTTACTAACTGCTGAATTAACTCTGAAATTGAACTACGATTGTAATACCTGGTTCTGATTCAGCCATTGTGCTTAAAAATACGTCTAGTGATCGAAGCACAGTCTTTTCTGTATCCCTAATATTTCTATATTGATATATTCCCAAATTATTTTCATCACAGAACTATCAAAACTAATGCCTGGAGTATTCCTTTCAGAAAAGACTATCTCAATAAAGTAAAAAGGTTAAGAATTTAAAATTGTGTGCTATGGAATGAGAACTTTACCCTCTTTATTATTCATTAACCTAAGCATAAAGATATATAATATACTATGTATTTTTTTACTTTAAATTCTGCTTTACATGTGCAGAATATGCCGGTTTTTTACATAGGTATGCATGTGCCATGGTGATTTGCTGTATCTATCAACCCATCACTTATGTTTTAAGCCCCACATGCATTAGCTATTTGTCCTGATGCTCTCCCTCTACAAATTTATACCATGAGATTTTATGTATGCTTTCTTCTCCCACAGACATCAAGAGTAATGTCTACATTTATCATCTGGCGTGGTAAAGACAATCATCTCTTCCTTGCTATGATCTCAATTACTCTAAGTTTTTTAAAAGTGTTACCCTACCTCTGCTGATTCTCTTTTCTGTGAGGCATCTGTACTAGGAAGCTGTTCCCACATACTGAAGCTTTATTTTAAATCTTGCCCATGGATTAGCTTACTGTTCACTTTAGTATAATTCTAATCAAAGTATTATAACTTATTGTTTTGTGAAATTTAGCTTAAATACATATAAAAAGTGTACAAAATATATATGCTTCCAACTACTATAAAATGAGCAGCTTTAACTACCATGTAGATCTACAAATAGAATACCGTCAGCACCCCAGAGCCATCTATGTGCCCCTTCTTGATTGTAGCTCCATCCATTCTTCCATTCTCTATCTTGATTGCAATCACTCTGGTTTTCATTATAATTTCATCACCTAAGTGTGGCTTCATTGGTTATCTGCATCTAGCCCAGAAAAGGGCAAAGAGAATGTGAAAAGTTCATAATGTGGCTCTAGAATAGTGTCCATCATGTCTAAAACAGTCACACACCACACAGCACTGCAGGAGACACTGGGAAATAAGTGTTCTGGAAGAACAATAAATAGCAGCAATCTCTGACACACTGGACTAATCATAGTGGTGCCTACTAATTATCAATGGTTGGTTATGTTTCTTTTTGAGTCTTGACTTAATGACACTTTGCTGATTCCTTTCTTTCCCATACCTCTACCCCTTGAATTCTATTTTACAGAATGAGGTGTTGCCCCATTCTAGAATGGCAAATAAAAGCCAATTAGAGCTTTAAATTAAATGTGTAATAATTGTATCTATCAACACTACTAATATATGTTCACTGTGGATTAGGTGTTTAATCAAAGCTTAATGGAGAGTGTAGAATAATTACAGTACTTTACAAAATAGGACACTAATTCAGAATAAAATGCAGTTTCTAAAACTTCTTTGACCATTTCCTACAGAGGGACCTTGCACTTACTGGCCATGTGTCTTCTTGGGTCTTAACTTAATGACATTTTGCAGATTCCTATTTCTCCCATGCCCCTACTCTCTCATCACTAGTACTTACACATTCAAAATTTTCCTTTTTAAAAAGTTTGGCTGAAAAGTCTCCCCTCTGTTTGACACACTCATTTTCCAACTATACCAGCTCAACAGGCCTCCTCTTTCCAAACAAAAAGAACCTTCAAATGTTTTCCTAAACATACACGTAAGAGAAATGGAAAAGCAACACCCAACCTGAGAAAAAGTTACGTATCATCTCAGAACTAAGCAGTCAGCTTTCAAACTAGTAATGTTTTCTTATATATGATATTTGTCGAAATAAAATAATAGAATGAAGTAGAAGCAAAGTAAACTAGAAAGAGTAGTCAATTTAAAACCAGAAGGTAATTTATTCCAGGCTTTTTCACTAAGAAGCTGGATGACTAAGTAAATCTTCCTTTCCTGACCATGCAATAAACACATATTGAACATCTGTTATATCCTACTTTGAAGGCACAAAGGTAAATAAGAAAACTCTTTGCCAAAGGAAGCATAATGAACAGTGTTTACACTTGCAAAGTAGGTTATAATTGATAGTCTTTATGAAATGTTCCATCTCTGGCACTTAAAGGAGACATCTTCTTTCTCAGTAGAGTGTGTAAAGATGAGAGTTAAAAGAGATTGTCTAATTTATGTTTCCAACAGCAAGTGGCAGAAAACCATCCCAATAAAACAATGATGCTCTGGCGTTACTTGCTTCAATCATTGTCGGGCTATTCATTTTTTCCAGTAAAAAACAAAATAAAGTTCAAAATGACAATTAATAAAGAAACAGGTATAAATAAATTTCCTGAAAGTAATTACTCAACAAAAAAATAAGGAAAATAAATTATACAATGATTAAGAAAATAGGAAGACTTACTCTATACAACGTACAAATAAATTACTGAGAGGAGATTCCAATGTCTTTCTTCCTTCTTTTTTAATTTTTTTTTTACTTTAAGTTCTGGAATACATGTGCAGAAAGTGCAGGTTTGTTACATAGGTATACATGTGCCGTGGTGGTCTACTGCACCTATAAACCCGTCATCTAGGTTTTAAGTCCCACATGCATTAGGTATTTGTCCTAATGCTCTCCCTCTCCTTGTCCCCTGCCCCCAACAGGCCCCTGTGTGAGATGTTTCCCTCCCTGTGTCCATATGTTCTCATTGTTCAACTCCCACTTATAAGTGAGAACATGTGGTATTTGGTTTTCTGTTCCTGTGTTAGTTTGCTGAGAATGATGGTTTTCGGCTTCATCCATGTCCCTGCAAAGCAATGTCTTTCTTTTCTTTCTCAAGAAAGAAACAAGGTAAAAACGTTGACACTGAAAATATTTTAATTAAACCCACAGAATTTCTTTGTTGTGTAACTTTATGTATGGAGAAAAATAGTTTCAAATTGAAATTTTCTTCCACTTAGAATTTTTCTCCAGGCAAGTTTAACATCATTGTTTCTCAAGCTGTAAATTGAGGAGCTTATTATGGGAACTGCAATGGTGTGAAAAACAGCAGATATTTTACCTTCATTTATAGTCCCAGTTGGGGATAATTTAAGGTACAACGATGCACCTAATGCAAAGAACATATAAACGGCAATTTCATGGGAGCTGCAGGTCCTGAAAGCTTTTGACCAGCCCTCAGTGATGCTGTTAGGGATAATGGAGAAGTAAAAAATAAATAAATAAATAAATAAATAAGAGTTAAAGATAGTGACACTTGGCACAGTGAAAATGATGCCTGCTGCAATAAAAGCCAATAAACTCACTGATGTAGGTGCTGGTGCAAGAGAGATGGAGCAGAGGAAGGATGTCACAGAAGTAGTGGTTGATGGTGTTTGCCTCCCAGAAGGTCAGTCTCAGCATGCACCTGATATGGGCCATGGCCCCAGAAAAGGGCAGGAAGTAGGAACTAAGCATATGTCTGGAACATAGTTTAGGGGACATGGCAATGTTACGCAGAAGTGGGTTACAGATGGCCACTAGTGATGAGAGACTGCTGACATCAGAACATAGCATTCAGAAATAACATAGAAAGAAAGAAAGAAAGAAGAAAGAAAGAAAGAAAGAAAGAAAGAAAGAAAGAAAGAAGGAAAGAAGGAAAGAAAGGAAAGAAAGAAAGAAAAAGAAAGAAAGGAAAAAAGAAAGAGAAAGGAAGGAAGGAAGAAGGAAGGAAGGAAGGAGGGAGGGAGAGAGGGAGGGAAGGAAGGAAAGAAGGGAAAAGAACAAAAAGCTGGGACATGCATCCCACATAGAAAATAATATTCTTCTCTGTTACAAAGTTCATCGGCATTTTTGCTATAAAGACAGAAGAATAACAGTGGTCTATAAAAGCTAAACTAAAAAGGAAAAAGTACATGAAAATGTGAATTGAACACAATTAGAGCTATCAAGCCCATATTCCCCTGCCCAGTGACTGCACACATTACTAGAAACATGAAGAACAAGGGTAGCTGGAGAGCTGGCTGGTCTCATAACCCCACCAGAATGAACTCAGCCACAATAGAACTATTTCCAGGAGCCATTCTCCTCTATGGAAAGATGTGGACAAAGGAGAAAAGTGTTGCATTGGAGGACAATGCAGCTCTTCCCACAGTATTTTCTCCCACAAGGTGGGATATTGCTGGGATTGTTTGAAGCTAGCCCAACCTGGACCCACAGAATCTGCCTTTACCACTATCGTGATACTTGGGTGACATAGACTTAGCCTTTTTAGAGTCTTACTAAGTTAAATAGAGCAAAGAACAGTGCCACCTTAGCCCACAGCATGAAAGCCAGTGCTGCCATATACAAACATGATTGCTGAAAAACCAAGGGAGAAGGGAGAAGGGTGGACCAGGACAGAGTCAGCATTCTCTCATCTCATCATTTCTTCATTCACTTGTGTTCTCTCTCCTCTCATCAATAAAATTAGAAACAAACGTCATAGAACATACTCATTGCATTTCTCCTTACATCTAAGATTGGCCATGTGACATAGCCACATGATTAAAGAGAGAAGGGAAAACATCTACTAGCTTCTGGAAAGGATTCACTTCATGATAGATACAAAGAGAGGTATGTAAAGAGAACTCTATTTCTTACTGCCTTGTTTCCATCTGTGGATATAGTTGTGTTTAGATAATCATTCATGGAGCTATGACAGCCACTTTTTGATTGTGAAGTGATAAGCCTGAGGTCTAAGACTAGCAGACTGAAGACAGTGGCATGAAAAGCCCTGATTATTAATGAGAATTCTTAGTTGCTGAACCAATCCTAAGACACTCTCCCTCCAGATTTATTGTTACATGAGGAAAAAATAGTTCCTAATTAAAATAGGTTTTTATTTGAACATTCTATAACTTGTTGTTAGAAACTTTCTAACTGCTATCATCAACTGGAAGCTATATTCTTGAGATTAAAATAAAGTAAACAATTATTTTAAGAAACGAACACCTTGGAGGAGATTATTTTCTTTTCAATAAGTATTAAAGAGTAAAACTAATTTAGTATGATGGGTAGAAGAGCTGTGCTCATAAAATACTAGATATTAAATAAATATCTAATACTTAAATATTAATTTTAAATCTAATCTTTGGTTATTCTTATTAGTGTTCCTTGCCTATTATACCATTGGGGCCATTTTTAAACTTTTATTTTAGGTTCTGGGCTGCATGTGAAGGTTTCTTATATAGATAAACTCATGTCATGGGGGTTTGTTATACATATTATTTCATCCTGTTAAGCCTAGTACACAATAGTTATTTTCTCTGCTCCTCTCTCTCCTCAAAATCATGCAATTACATGGAAATTAAACAACATATTCCTGAGTGACTTTTGGGTAAATAATGAAATTAAGACAGAAACCACTGTGGTCTTAAAATGTAAACAGCTTCCCACTTCTTCCATCTTTTTAATTGTGAGAGGACTAAGAGTTTTTAAAAAATGCTAAAAACGCTTAAACCAAGTAGAATAGTCCTTTCATGACTTCTTATCAACTACATGTTGAGCATCTCAAATCTGAAAATTCAAAATTTTAAACACTTCAAAATCTAAAACTATTTTTTTCTTTTTTTTTTTAAATTTTTAAAAGATTTTTCCATAAGTGATACAGGTGGTTTTTGGTCACATGAGTAAGTTCTTTAGTGGTGATTTGTGAGATATTGATTCACCCATCACCTGAGCAGTATACACTGCACCCTGTTTGTAATATATTATCCCCCACCCCCTCCCATTCATTGCCCTCAAGTCCCCAAAATTCACTGTGACAGAGCAGGAGCATGGTCATCTTGGACACTGTCACTTTAAGCTCCGGCTCTCTTTCTAGCCTCTTGCATTTCAGGAAAATCACTTCTCTTCTAACTACAAGCAGCCCGAAAGAGCAGACAGTAGAACATGGATAAGACATCTCAGGAACAGAGGAAGGAAAGTCTTTTGGGTAAATGCCAAACTTCACCCTCATGCAATGAGCCCCAGTAAAACAGTGGGCCTTAATAAGCACATTCCTTTACCTTCGGGTACACTAAGATAGGGAAGCTAAAAGCAGACTCCAGGCATATGCCTGTTGCTACAGAAAGACGTATGGGAACTGACACACAACTCCCCCTGCCAGATAAGCGCAATAAAGAGTGACAGAAGCAGTCCAAGCCTGTGATAAATTCTCCCGCCCTGAATTCTTTTCTTTTTGTTTGTTTTGTTTTGTTTTATTATTCTTTAAGTTCTGGGATACATGTGCAGATTGTGCCGGATTGTTACATGGGTATACACATACCAAGGTGGTTTGCTACATCCATCCCCCTGTCATCTACATTAGGTATTTCTCCTAACGTTATCCCTCCCCTATCCCCCCACCTCCCAACAGGCCCTGGTGTGTGATGTTCCCCTCCCTGTGTCCACGTGTTCTCATTGTTCAACACTCACTTATGAGTGACAATATGTGGTGTTTGGTTTTTTGTTCTTGTGTCAGTTTGCTGAGAATGATGGTTTCCAGCTTCATCCATGTTCCTGCAAAGGACATGAACTCATCCTTTTTTATGGCTGCATAGTATTCCATGGTGTATATGTGCCACATTTTCTTTATCCATTCTATCACCAATGGGCATTTGGGTTGGTGCCA
>CAUYLG010000490.1:0-80447 GCA_963573385.1 Cacajao melanocephalus | reverse complement strand
TTTTTTTTTTTTAAATCTTCCTTAGGCACAGAAATCTTAGAATGTTTTTGGGGCAAGGTTTTTCTTTGGAAAATTTATGTTACAGTGACGTGTTTTCAGCTCCCCTTTCAGTTTTTTCCTGGTCCTGGGTTTCAATAATGTCTCAGGGCAAACCAAGATACACACCATGGTTTTTTTCTGCCAGAGTGTCTAGTGAGTATCAGCTCCTAGGTAATTTTCTCTCTAAGGACAACCTGAGGTATGGAGTGTAGCTTCTTAAGGGAGCAGGTGGATACCCTGGGGCTGAGAGGCATCTTCTGCCATACTCTTCCTTTGAAAAACTAACCCCTTGAGATATTAAGATTGTCTTCACCCAACCCAGCTTCCATTTTTTGGAAACACATTGCTGGTCAGTCAATCAGATGCTGGTATTGAGGGGAAAACACAGAAAACACAGAAATAATTTCTGTCCCTTGAATTCTCTAAATTTTGTAGAAAAAAAAAAAAGGATGTATCCCAAAAGACAAAAAAAAAAACCTGACCCAAGTGAGATGGTGCAAGAACTTGCAAGGTAAAATGCATCTTGGGCATAGTGTAGTGTCTCCTGAGAGGGTGGTTATTGAGCACTTAAGGTGAGCAGAATGGGGTGGGTGAATATCTCAAGGGATTGGATGGCCCAACTTGACAAATGAGTCAGACACATCTGTTTTCTAATTAGCACTACCACTCCCTGGGTTTGTCACCTTGAAAAAATTTGTTCGTTTATTTTGACTTTCATTATTTAACTATAAATTGCATTTCATTAGGACTTGAAAGGTAAGAAAATATTAACAAAGGGCATAAAACAGGTAGGTTTCAGAAAAAAAAATTAACATCTAATCATGTCTTCTTTGTGAGAAATTCTCATTTTCCTTTTTTCTTTTTTTGGAGAATGGAGTCTTGCTCTGTGACCTAGGCTGGAGTGCAGTGGCACAATCTCGGTTCACTGCAACCTCTGCCTCTCAGGTTCAAGCAGTCCTCCTGCCTCAGCCTCCCAAGTAGCTGGGACTGCAGGCTCACGCCACCATGCTCAGCTAATTTTTTGTATTTTAGTAGAGTCAGGGTTTTGCCATGTTGCCCAGGTTGATCTTGAACTCCTGAGCTCAGGCAATCTGCCCGCTTTGGCATCCCAAAGTGCTAGGATTAGAGGAGTGAGACACCATGCTCGGCCACTTTTTTCTTTCTTAGAATAAGTTTAGACATTTTCTCAGCTTGGCCGGGCGCGGTGGCTCACGCCTATAATCCCAGCACTTTGGGAGGCCAGGCAGGTGAATCACAAGGTCAAGAGATTGAGACCATCCTGGTCAATATGGTGAAACCCCGTCTCTACTAAAAATACAAAAATTAGCTGGGCATGGTGGCACGCGCCTGTAGTCCCAGCTACTCAGGAGGCTGAGGCAGGAGAACTGCTTGAACCCAGGAGGCGGAGGTCGTAGTGAGCCGAGATCGCGCCACTGCACTCCAGCCTGGGTAACAAGAGCGAAACTCCGTCTCAAAAAAAAAAAAGACATTTTCTCAGCTATATTTTTTTGTGAATATGTATATATAGTGTGTGTGTATGTGAGCCAAAGATTCATTTCTTAATTTCTTGCATTTGAAGTACTCTCCGATAACATCTTTGGCCTGAGATTCCTTGCGATAGTCCTTAACTACTACACAACTGCAACCAACCCTTTAACAGGTTTTCCCTCTCTGTCAATTTTACAGTCTTACCCATTCCCCTAGTTTCTTGTTGTCATCAACCTTAATTAGGTTGATTTAGTGCTCTGCACAAAGGGCCTCCACCAACCTGACATACATAGCCTCATCACAGTTGGATGCAAGCACACAAAGATGGGCTTGACACTTGTCTAAGGCTTTGGCAGGTTTGCAAATTCCACGTGCTAGGCCATGGTGGATGAGGGCGGTCTTCAGCACCTCTTATAAAGCAGTATTAATGTTTATTACACCTCCAGCAGCAATGCTTTCCTTGGCCATGGCAGTGGGTTATGGGTAAAGCCAAATCTTGAACACACCCGAGCCTCCGCCTCCGCACTACTCGGTGACAGCAGGGAAAGAGAGCATATATATTTTAAATGAAATTTCTCTCTTGTCGCCCAAGCTCGAGTGCAATCGCACAATCTCAGCTCACTACAACCTCTCCCTCCCGGGTTCAAGCGATTATCCTGCCTCACTTTCTCAAGTAGTTGGAATTACAGGCGGGCATACCACCATGCCCAGCTAATTTTTGTATTTATAGTAGAGAACAGGTTTTCGCCATGTTGGCCAGGCTGGTCTCGATTTCCTGATCTCAAATGATTTACCTCCTCAGCCTCCCAAAGTGTTGGGATTACAGGTGTGAGCCATGATGCCCAGCCTATTATATATATTTTTATACATATATTATATATATATATATATTTAAGGGTAACTATAGATATATATTTAAGGGTAACTATATATATATATATATATATATATATACACACACATAAAATATGTAGTGCATATGACCTTAAACACAAAGTTAAGGCAAACACCCTCTGTCTCTCTCTGTAACCCAGGCTGGAGTGCAGTAGCACAATCTTGGCTCACTGCAACATTCACCTCCCATGTTCAAGCAATTCTGCCTCAGTCTCTCAAGTAGCTGGGATTACACCCACGCACCACCACACCTGGATAATTTTTGTATATTTAGTACAGACAGGGTTTCACCATGTTGGTCAGGCTGGTCTTGAACTCCTGACCTTGTGATCTGCCCACCTCAGCCTCCCAAAGTGCTGGATTACAGGCATGAGCCACCATGCCAAGCCTACATGAGTAAGTTATTTAGTGGTGATCTGTGAGATTTTGGTGCACTCATCAGTGGAGCATTACACACTGCACCGTATTTGTACTCTTTTATCCCTCACACCCTCCCACTCTTTCCTCCAAGTCCCCAAAGCCCACTGTATCATTCTTATGCCTTTGCATACTCATAGCTTAGCTCTCACACATCAGAACATACCATGTTTGGTTTTCTATTCCTGAGATAATTCACTTAGAGTAATAGTCTCCAATCTCATCCAGGTCACTGCAAATGCTGCTAATTCACTATTTTATGGCTGCATAGTATTCTAGCATATATATATATATATGTGTGTGTGTGTTTGTGTGTGTGTGTATGCTGCAGTTTCTTTATCTACTCGTTGATTGACGGGCGTTTGAGTTGGTTCCACGATTTTGCTATCGTGAATTGTTCTGCTATAAATATGCATGTACAAGTATCTTTTTCCAATAATGATTTATTTTTCAGTGGGTAGATACCCAGTAGTGGGATTGCTGGATCAAATGGTAGTTCTACTTTTAGCTCTTTAAGGAATCTCCGCACTGTTTTTCATAGCGACTTTTTTAGTTTACATTCCCACCAGCAGTGTAGAAGTGCTCCCTGTTCACCACATCCATGCCAACATCTAGTAATTTTCTTATTTTTTGATCCTGGCCATTCTTGCAGGAGTAAAGTGGTGTCGCATGGTGGTTTTAATTAGCATTTCCCTAATCATTAGTGATGTTGAGCATTTTTTATATATTTGTTGGCCATTTGTGTGTCTTCTTTTGAGAATTATCTATTTATATCGTTAGTCCAGTTTTCGATGTGATTGTTTGTTTTGTACTGGTTTGAGTTTCTTGTAGACTCTGGATATTAGTCCTTTGTCAGATGCCTAGAATGTGAAGATTTTTTCCCACTCTGTGAGTTGTCTGTTTACTCTGCTGACGATTCCTTTTGCTATGCAAAAAGTCTTTTTTTTGTTTGTTTTTGAAACAGAGTCTCTCCTTGTCGCCCAGGCTGGAGTGCAGTGGTGTGACCTCAGCTCACTGCAACCTCCGCCTCCCAGGTTCAAGCGATTCTCGTGCCTCAGCCTCCCAAGTAGCTGGGACTACCTGTGAATGACACCACACCCAGCTAATTATTTGTATGTTTAGTAGAGACAGGATTTCACCGTGTTAGCCAGGATGGTCTCGATCTCCTGACCTTGTGATCCATCCGCCTTGGACTCCCAAATTATTGTTTTTTGTGTTTTTTTGAAATAGAGTTTTACTCTTGTTGCCCAGGCTGGAGTGCAATGGCCTGATCTTGGCTCAGCTCAAACTTTGCCTCCTGGGTTCAAGTGATTATCCTGCCTCAGCCTCCTCTGTAGCTCGGATTGCAGGCATGCACCACCACATCCGGCTAATTTTGTATTTTTAGTAGAGATGGAGTTTCTCTATGTTGGTCAGGCTGGTCTTGAACTCCCAACCTCAGATGATCCACTCAACTCCTCCTCAAATACTGGGATTATGGGTGTAAGTCACCATGCCCGACCTTATCTTTGTTTTTATTGCATTTGCTTTTGGGTTTCTGGTCATGAAATTCTTGTGTAAGCCAATGTCTAAAAGGGTTTTTCCAATGTTTTCTTGTATAATTTTTATAGTTTCCGATCTTAGGTTTAAGTCCTTAATCCATCTTGAGTTGATTTTTGTATAAGATGAGAGATGATAATCCAGTTTTATTCTCCTACATGTGGGTAGCCAATTATCCCAGTACCATTTGTTGCAGAGGGAGTCCTTTCCCCACTTTGTTTGTGTTTGCTTTGCCAAAGATCACTTGGCTGTAAGTATTTGGGTTTATTTTTAAGTTCTCTATTCTGTTCTATTGGTCTATGTGCCTATTTTTATACCAGTACCATGCTGTTTTGGTGACTATAGCCTTACAGTATAATTTGAAATTAGGTAATGTGATACCTCCAGATTTGTTCTTTTTGCTTAGCATTGTTTTGGTTGTGCAGGCTCTTTTTTGGTTCCATATGAATTTTAAAATTCTTCCTAATTCTTTGAAGAATTATGGTGGTATTTTCATTAGAATTGCATTAAATTTGTAGATTGCTTTTGGCAGTATGGTCATTTTCACAATGTTGTTTCCATTTGTTTGTGCTGCCTATGATTTCTTTCAGCAGTGTCAGGTGTATTTTTTATGGTTTGGTAATTTCCAATGAAATTTCAAGGCTTAGGTTTTAGAATGCTACCAAGAAAAAGAATAGGGAAAATGTCTTTCCCATTTTGGTGGTAGAAAATGAATACATGTTCACAAGAAAATGTGGCAGATAATTGCTGACTTACATAGATTCATGAAAGCCTCAGTTCCTCTTATTGCAGGGTAAATATGTGACAGTGAATATCTCTGTTCAAATTCTGTTACCTTGATGTCTGAGTCTCATGCTAATTTTTTTTTTTTTTTTTTTTTTGAGATGGAGTCTCGCTCTGTCACCCAGGCTGGAGTGCAGTGGCACAATCTCAGCTCACCGCAACCTCCACCTCCTGTGTTCAAGCGATTCTCTTTTCTCAGCCTCCTCAGTAGCTGGGATTACCGGGGCGCCTGGAACCATGCCCCACTAATTTTTGTAATTTCAGTGGAGGCGGGGGTTTCACCGTGTTGGTCGGGATGGTCTCAAACTCCTGACCTCAAGATTCACCTGCCTCGGCTTCCCAAAGTGCTGGGATTACAGGCGTGCGCCACTGCACCCAGCCTTTATGCTAAATTTTATTTGAAACTTGGTACCTCCTAGAAGTATTCCCATGTGACTAATTGTTTACTACACAACTTTTAATGGAAATAATAAAATAGTGCCTTTATTATTTGAAAGGAATAGACACTTTTGCTTTTCTTATTGAGACATGTATTGTAAGCACCCTAAAATTTTCTTTTCTTATGTCAACACTGTGTTTGAGGAACTGCTGGATTTTTTAAGCATTTAAGTTTCAAAGACCAAGTGAATAACTCTCGATTTGGAAATTAAAGCTTGAGCCCACTGACTCAGAGCTAAGGCTAATATTGAGCCTGCAAAGAAAGGTTATTAAAGATCCAGTTAGTTTTTTCTCGGCAGCCTCCTTTATAGATATCCCAGCCTGCCCACCCCAGCCATAGAAGAAGTCTTTATCCTGAGAGAAGCTACAGAGCCCTGGAAAGATGGGACCCACAGGAAGATGCAGTTAATGTTAAAATGAAAGGGGATTGGGAGGGTCTTACTGAAGATGAAGTTGTTCTTGTTTTGAGGTAGTTTCTAGGCTTTGAAAATACAACAAAGTTAAATTTACATAAAAAATTTGAATTCCAAAGAAGTATTGCAACAGGAGAAAGTACCAAATACAAGGTCTTTAAGAATTGCAAGGCATGAGGCCAGGCGCGGTGACTCATGCCTGTAATTCCAGTACTTTGGGAGGCCGAGGTGGGTGGATCACAAGGTCAGGAGTTTGAGGCCAGCCTGACCAACGTGGTGAAACCCAGTCTCATATTTTAAAAAATACAAAAGGCAGGGGCGGAGCCAGGGCCCTTTGTCCGGCTTGGCGGCCGCTCTACCTTCCCTATTCCAGTCTCCTGCTCTGCCTTGGCTCCCAAAGGCAGTTCCAAACAGCAGTCGGAGGAGGACCTGCTCCTGCAGGATTTCAGCTGCAACCTCTCGGCCAAATCCTCTGCACTGTTCTTCGGGAACGCATTCATCGTGTCTGCCATCCCCATCTTGTTATACTGGAGAATATAGCATATGGATCTTATTCAGTCTGCTGTTCTGTATAGTGTGATGACACTAGTAAGCACATATTTGGTAGCCTTTGCATACAAGAATGTGAAATTTGTTCTCAAGCACAAAGTAGCACAGAAGAGGGAGGATACTGTTTCCAAAAGAGTAACTCAAAAACTTTCTGAAGTTGACAATAGAAAGATGTCTTGGAAAGAAAAAGATGAAAGAATCCTGTGGAAGAACAATGAAGTTGCTGATTATGAAGCTACAACATTTTCCGTCTTCTATAACAACACTCTGTTCCTGGTCGTGGTCATTGTTGCTTCCTTCTTCATATTGAAGAACTTGAACCCCACAGTGAACTGCATTTTGTCCATAAGTGCTTCATCAGGACTCATCACCCACCTGTCTACTGGCTCCAAGTAGACCATGTCTGCTTGCCCCCTGGCTTTGTGTCTATGAGTGGCCTGTGGTAGGTATATGGAAAAGTAGCAGGGTGGTCAGGGTGGGAGACACACAAGATGTTTTTACAGTCTAGAGCCTTTAAAAAACCCAACAGAATGTAATTCAATATTTGTTTATTGGCTGTTTCTGACAGATTGTTGAAATTAAATGAATTGAAGGGGAAAAAATAAACATAAAATAAAAAAATACAAAAATTAGTTGGGCATGGTGGTGCACTCCTGTAATCCCAGCTACTTAAGAGGCTGGGGCAGGAGAATTGCTTGGACCTTGGAGGCAGAAATTGCAATGAGCTGAGATCGTGCCACTGTAATCCAGCTTGGTGTGGTGATAGAGTGAGACTTAGTTAAAAAAAAAAAAAAAAAAAAAGAAAAACCTGCTGGGATCATGCTGACCCAATATCTTCCTTCACATACCAAAGACTATCTCTCTGTGGAAAAAGGAAAGAAAAAAAATGAAAAAATTAAAAATAAATAAAAATAAATAAATAAAAATTGCAAGCTGCGATAACTCTTTAGTTTGATTAGCTCGCATTTGTCAATTTTGGCTTTTGTTGCCATTGCTTTTGGTGTTTTAGTCATGAAGTCCTTGCCCATGCCTATGTCCTTAATGGTATTGCCTAGGTTTTCTTCTAGAGTTTTTATGGCATTCTTTCTGAGGCCTCTGTTCTGTTCCATTGGTCCATATCTCTGCTTTGGTACCAGTACCATGCTATATTGATTACAGTAGCTGCGTAATATAGTTTGAAGTCAGGTAGCATGATGCCTCCAGCTTTGTTTTTTGTTTTGCTTTGTTTTGGTTTTTTTTGCTTAGGATTATCTTGGCTATGTGGGCTCTTTTTTGGTCCCATATGAAATTTAAGGTGTTTTTTTCCAATTCTGTGAAGAAAGTTATTGGTACCTTGATGAGAATAGCATTTAATCTATAAATTACTTTGGGCAGTATGGCCATTTTCATGATATTGATTCTTCCTAACCATGAGCATGGAATGGTTTTCCATCTGTTTGTGTCCTCTCTTATTTCCTTGAGCAATGATTTGTAGTTCTCCTTGAAGAGGTCCTTCATATCCCTTGTTAGTTTTATTCCTAGTTATTTTATTCTCTTTGTAGCAGTTGTGAATCGGAGTTCACTAATGATTTGGCTCCCTGTTATTGGGGAATTATTGTGATTTTTGCACATTGATTTTGTATCCTGAGACTTTGATAAATTGCTTATCAGCTTAAGGAGGTTTTGGGCTGAGGAGATGCGGTTTTCTAAATATACAATCGTGTCATCTGCAAACAGGGGCAATTTGACATCCTCTCTTTCTATTCGAATACCCTTTATTTCTTTCTCTTGCCTGATGGCCCTAGCCAGAACTTCCAATACTATGTTGAAAAGGAGTGGTGAGAGAGGGCATCCTTGTCTTGAGCCAGTTTTCAATGGGAATGCTTCCAGTTTTTGTTAATTCAGTATGATATTGGCTGTAGGTTTGTCATAAATAGCTCTTTTATTTTGAGATATGATCCATTGATACCTAGTTTTTTGAGAGTTTTTAGCATAGAGGGCTATTGAATTTTGTCAAAGGCCTTCTCTGCATCTATTGAGATAATCTTGTGGCTTTTGTCTTTGGTTCTGTTTATGTGTTGGATTACCTTTATAGATTTGTGGCTATTGAACCAGTCTTGCATCCCTGGGATGAAGCTGACATGATCATGATGGATAAGCTTTTTGATGTGCTGTTGGATTCAGTTTGCCAGTATTTTATTGAAGATTTTTGCATCAATCTTCATCATGGATATTGGCCTGAATTTTTTTTTTTAGTTGCTTCTCTTCCAGGTTTTGGTATCAGGATGATGTTGGTCTCATGAAATGAGTTAGGGAAGATTCCCTCTTTTTGTATTGTTTGGAATAGTTTCAGAAGGAATAGTACCAGCTCTTCTTTGTACCTCTGGTTGAATTAAGCTGTGAACCCGTCTAGTCCTGGACTTTTTTTGGTTGGTAGGCTATTAATTGCTGCCTTAACCTCAGACATTTTCTTGGTCTATTCAGAAATTCAACTTCTTCCTGGTTTAGTCTTGGGAGGGTGTAAGTGTCCAGGAATTTATCCATTTTTTCTAGATTTACAGTTTGTTTGCATAGAGGTGTTTGCAGTAATCTCTGATGGTAGTTTATATTTCTGTGGGATCAGTAATGATATCCCCTTTATCATTTTTTATTGCATCTTTTTAAAAAAAATTAGCTATTGCATCTTTCTTTGAAAACTTTATGTTAGAGTAATGTATCTTCAGTCCCCCTTCAGTTTTTTCCTGGTCCTGGGTTTCAGTAATGTCTTGGGGTAAAACAAGATACACACCATGACTTTTTCTGCCAGAGTGTCTAGTGAATAGCAGCTCCGGGGTCATTTTCTCCCTAAGGACAACCTGAGGTATGGGAGTGTAGCTTCTCAAGGGAGCAGGTGGATGCCCTGGGGCTGAGGGGCATCTCCCAGCATACTATTCCTTTGAAAAACTAACCCCTTGAGACATTAGGATTGTCTTTACCCAACCCAGCTTCCATTTCTTGGAGACACATTGCTGGTCAGCTAATCAGATGCTGATATTGAGGGGAAAACACAGAAATAAATTCTGTCCCCTGAATTCTCTAAATTTTTTAAAAAGAAAGAAAAGAAACACCTGACCCAAGTGAGATGGTGCAAGAACTTGCAAAGTAAAATGGACCTGGGGCATAGTGTGGTATCTCCTGAGAGGATGGTTACTGAGCACTTAAGGTGAGCAGAATGGGGTGGGTGAATATCTCAAGTGATTGGATGGCCCAACTTGACAAATCAGTCAGACACATCTGTTTCCTAATTAGCACTACCACTCCCTGGGTTTGTCACCTTGAAAAAATTTGTTCGTTTTCTTTGACTTTCATTATATAACTGTAAATTGTATTTTATTAGGACTTGAAATGTAAGAAAAGGGCATAAAAGAGGTGGGTTTTAGAAAAAAATTAATATCTAATCATTATTTTATTTTTGAGAAATTCTCATTTTCCATTTTTTTATTTCTTTCTTTTTTTCGAGATGGAGTCTCGCTCTGTCACCCAGGCAGGAGTGCAGTGGTACGATCTCGGCTCACTGCAACCTCTGCCTCCTGGGTTTGAGCAATTCTCCTGCCTCAGCCTCCCGAGTATCTGGGACTATATGCTCCCACCACCACGCTTGGCTAATTTTTTGTATTTTAGTAGAGACACAGTTTTGCTGTGTTGCCCAGGCTGGTCTTGAACTCCTGAGCTCAGGCACTGTGCCCACCTCGGCATCCCAAATTACTAGGATTACAGGAGTGAGTCATCATACCTGGCCACTTTTTTCTTTCTTAGAGTAAGTTTAGAAATGTTCTCAGGTGTATTTTTTTTGTGAGTGTGTGTGTGTGTGTGTGCGCACGTGTGTGCCAAAGATAGATATATTTCTTCATTTCTTGTATTTGAAGTACTCTCCAATAACATCCTTGGCCTGAGACTCCTTGCAGTAGTCCTTAATTACTACACAACTGCAACCAATCCTTTAACAAGTTTCCCCTCTCCATCAGTTTTACAAAGGCCTACCCATTCCCCTTGTTTCTTGTTGTCATCAACCTTAATTAGGTTGATTTGGTGCTTAGCACAAAAGGCCTCCACCAATTTGACATACATAGGCTCATCACAGTTGGATGCAAGCACACAAAGATGGGCTTGATGCTTGTCTAAGGCTTTGGCAGCTTCACAAATTCCACGTGCTAGGCCATGGTGGATGAGGGCAGTCTTCAGCACCTCTTTTTTAAATTATTATATAAGGTTTTCTTTTATTTAAAAGATCATTCACAAAATACCATATCCATAGATTCACTTTCTGTCATATAGCTGAATGTGTTAAGTGTTTGGAATTCCATTCTTACATGGCAAAGTCAACTGGATTGCCCAGAAGTTTAGATGCATTTGTTTTGTTCTTTATCTTACCCACATTGAAGATGTAAGTAGGTCATCTGAAAGCATCGGGTTTAATTACAACCACATAATGCATGTCTTTCTGAAGTTAAGTATTGGTGTTACACAAATGGTTCTTATCCTGGAAGCAGAGAAGCCGACAGGTGGAAGGAAGGAGAGAGATTCTGTGGATTGCTGAGGCCTTGTCACAAAGACACAGTAGGAGAAGCCAAGGATGACGGCTGGTGACCAACTACTAAGCATACTACGCTGGGCACCCCAGTTACGCTGGCCCTGCCAGCACCTGGCGAGGGTCTCTTTCCTAGGCGCCTGCTGCCGGCTGCCTCTGAACTGCCCCTACAGGACAGACTGGGACTTGAGTGCCGAAGGATTTTTCATCTGTTCACACGCAGGTGTTCAAGCTCAAAAGCCTAAGCCCTAGCACTAACCCCCAGGTAAGTGCTAAATCCTGCACATGGGAACAACCCAGTGTGTCCCCAAACCTAAACAGCTGCAGTCCTCTACGGCTAGCTAAAGGTTCCTGACAGCTCTGCATAGTACAATTTAATTCATCAAAGGAAACGAGTAAAGTGCCAGATTCTAGGCCCATTTTGGCTCTAAACTGAAGGGGAGGAGGTGGAAAGCACAGTCTCATCATGTCGCCTGTACTAGGAACAGACCAACACGAACACAGAGCCAACAGGGATGGGGGAAACGTCACGTCAGCGCCTTGGTCAGCGCAGCGCCAGCACTACCCCCTCCACCCCCAAAGTGCCTCCGTCCAGCAGAAAAGAAACTAGCTGGCAGTTCACTGCACCCAGCCAGAGGGGAGCCTCGACCACACCTGGTAAGAGGAGTTTACTAGCTTGGACGTGGCCTCAAAAGACCGGTAACAAACAGGCGTGAACCCATGCGAGCATTCACTGCCTCTTCTCCGCGGACTCCCTACCGCTATTCCAGGCCCCCAGTTTCAGTTCTCACTGTTTCTCATGTGAGCCTATCTGCTTGAACAGTCCACTGGGGAGGGGTCATGGAGCCAGGACTCCCTTCTCAACAGTAATGGAAAGGACCCTGCAGAGAGTTTTATCCTAGTATGAAAGCAAGGTGCCTCCGATTCTCTCTGTCCATCACAGCTGAATACCAACAAGGAGTAGATCTATCTGTCAGTGACTTCTGGTTTTTGTTGGAAGCCCCAGCAATACAGAACTCCACATGCAGGTCAGAAGAGAAACACTGAGAAAATGAAAGGAAATAGCTGGAGTCGGGCCAGGGTCTAAAGTAAAAAGAGAAAGCAAAGGAGAAAAATGACGCAGCACCGCAGCCCAAAGGACTCCCCCACGGCGGCCACCTCTGCTCCTCCAAGGAACTCCATGTGCTGCTAGGAAAACAAGGAGCAGGAGGAAAAGGACAGAAGGAAAATGGGGAAGCAGCGGAAGAAAGGGGGAAAAAAGCACAAACAGGCACCAGAGAGATACAGCAAAGCCCAGAATGTACTAAAAACCACTTGTTAACAGGTGACATGCAATCACAAGCTGTGTTTCTGCTGGGAGGAGGCCAATGGCAGGCATGGGAGTGGCGGCTGCAGGACGGCCGCCCAGGGTCTCACCAGGCTGTGGTCCTGCTCTCACCCCCCATGCCCCATTACCTCTCAACCACAGGCTCATTCTTGCTTCTTTTGAACGACTTCTTCTCTGGGCCTGGTACCCCCAAAGATAGCAGAGTTGGGATTGAGGGGCGTCACGAGGTTTAAACTGGAGTTGTGGTCTCTGTGCTCTTTCCTATTCTGTCGGTTCTCTGAAATCCATATTGGATCCGCGGAGGGGAGGGCCATCTCTGAAGCAGCTGCCCATTGTGGGGCCTGTTCGCTGGTCACCTGGGTGACTACCTCCCCTGCCCTCTAAGAAGTCATTCCCAAAGCTTCTGTCATCTGGTCCACCTTTTCTGAATCCAAAGCCACCTTTACCTTGTTTTCTGCCTTCTGCAATGTCCACATGAAGTGACTGATCGCCCAACAGTGCACCATCGTATGTCAAGGCTTCCTTAAGGGAATCCACTTCATCGAATTCTACATAGCAGAATCCTTTACATTTATCTATGTCTTTGTCTCTGATTAGCTATACACTCCTTAGGCTGAGATCCTTAAAGATAGCATCTATGTCACCCTTAACCATATTAAAAGGTAGATTTTCTATGTATGCTGTGTAGGGGAGCTCTGTAGGCAACTCCTTCTGGCTATGGGAACCATGGCCACCAGCTCTGCCGTGGGACCTTCTGCCGCCGAAACTGCTGTAGGCCAGATATGGAAGTCCACCATTTGCCGTCTCCACTCTAAGCACCCTTGTAAAGCAGTATTAATGTCCATCACACCTCCAGCAGCAATGCCTTCCTTGGCCATGGCAGTGGGTTACAGGTAAAGCCAAATACTGAATGCTCCCAAGCGTCCGCCACCTCACTACTCGGCAAGGGCAGGGAAAGAGCACATGTGTGTGTGTATATATATATATATATATATATGTATATATGTGTGTGTGTGTGTATACACCCATGTTAAATACATATAACAGAAAATATATATAAATATATATATTTAACATTAAATATATATGTGTGTGTATATATATATACACCCATATTAAACATATATATATTTAATATGGGTGTATATATATATATTTAACATGTGTATATATACACATATATATGTGTACCTATATATTTTAAATATATATATATTTAATATATATAGGTACACATATATATTTAATATGGAATCTCGCTTTTTTTTTTTTTTTTTAAAGATGGGGTTTCACCATGATGGCCAGGCTGGTCTTGAACTCCTGACCTCAGGTGATCCACCCACCTCGGCCTCCCAAAGTGCTAGGATTACAGGCGTGAGCCACCGCGCCCAGCCGGAATCTCGCTCTTGTCACCCAGGCTGGAATGCAAACGCAGGATCTCTGCTCACTGCAACCTCTGCCTCCCAGGTTCAAGCAATTCTCCTGCCTCAGTTTCTCAAGTAGCTGGAATTACAGGCGGGCATGCCACCACACCTAGCTAATTTTGTATTTTTAGTGAAGAACAGGGTCTTGCCATGTTGGCCAGGCTGGTCTTGAATTCCTGATCTCAAATGATCCACCCACCTCAGCCTTCCAAAGTGCTGGGACTACAGGTGTGAGTCACCAGGACCAACCTGTGATATATATTTTTAAACATATATATGTATATTTAAGGGTAACTATATATGTATATATAGTGCATATAACCTTATACAGAAGGTTAAAGTCAGACACCCTCTGTCTCTGTCACCCAGGATGGAGTGCAGTGACGCAATCTTGGGTCACTGCAACTTTGACCTTCTAGGTTCAAGCAAATCTTGTGCCTTAGCCTCCCAAGTAGCTGGGATTAAACACATACACCACTAAGCCTGGCTAATTTTTGTATATTTAGTAGAGACAGGGTTTCACCATGTTGGCCAGGCTATTCTCGAACTCCTGACCTTGTGATCTGCCCACCTCAGCTTCCCTAAGTGCTGGGATTACAGGCATGAGCCACCACTCTCAGCCTACATTAGTAAGTTCTATAGTGGTGATTTGTCAGATTTTGCTGCACCCATCACCCAAGCATTACACATTGCACCATATTTGTAGTCTTTTATTCCTCTTCCCCTTCTCATTCTTCCTCCAAGTCTCCAAAGTCCACTGTATTATTTTTATTTTATGCCTTTGCATACTCATAGTTTAGCTCCCACATATCAGAACACATGATGTTTGGTTTTCTATTACTGAGATAATTCACTTAGAATAATAGTCTCCAATCTCATCCAGGTCACTGCAAATGCTGTTAATTCATTTTTTATGACTGTGTAATATTCCATCATATATATGTGTATATATATATATATATGTATTATATATATACACCACAGTTTCTTTATCTACTCATTAATTGATGGGCATTTCGGTTGGTTCCACAATTTTGCTATTGTGATTTGTGCCACTGAAATCAGCATGTTCTTGGGAGTTACATAAAATGGGATTGTAAAGTTCAGAAGCCTTTGGTAAAAAGACAAACTTAAGTAAAGTTTGCTTAAGAAGTATTTTATTTTCACCACTAAAGTCAAATTCAGCTGATTTTTTAGTCATAAAAAGAAAATATGCAGAGTCGGTGCCTGCTATGTGATAGATAAGAAAAGAGAGCACCATCTAAGTCATAATGGGGAGGGTGGTTTTTTTCCATAAATTGTTTTCGGAGAACAGAAACTGTTGAGATTCACTCTGGGTGACTGGCAAAATATTAGGGAAAGTTACAGATTAGTCTCAAACCTTTTGGAAGGCTGAAAGGTTTTTATTGGGACAGGCTGAAGGTAGCCAGTTTATTATGTTAGAAAAAAGGGACGATAAAAGGCTTTCCGGGTTTAAATCTGTTTACCACACATCCCTTTTTCTCTTCTTCCTTCTTTTCTTTTTTTTTCTTAATCAAGCATCACCATGCAACCTTTGTCTCTACTCTAACATTTACTTGCAAACTTTGTGCTGGATGGCCCTCTCAGGGGGAGATCAAAGGGAAATTACTCATTGATAGTGTTTACTCTGGGCCTAGAACCTGAAGCATTTATCATTCTTAAAACCACTCTTGGCCGGGCGCGGTGGCTCATGCCTATAATCCTAGCATTTTGGGAGGCCGAGGTGGGTGGATCACCTGAGGTCAGGAGTTTAAGACCAGCCTGGCCATCATGGTGAAACCCCATCTTAAAAAAAAGAAAAAAAAAACACACCCTTTTAACCATGTTAATTATCCACAAGCCTGTTGACTTAGAATTTCTGTTGTCAAATCTTTTATGGAATGAATGTGTGGATATACAGAGGTTCTTGGTCGATTGGTTGCATTTTGCTCTCTGAAAGTAGCTGATGACCATTCCTAGCCCACTTGAATCACTGAACCAGATGTGAGAATGCATTTATTCATCCATTGTTGAGTCAGGATCTGCAGGCCAGACCTCTGCAGGTGGTGGTCAATGTCTCAGGTAGTGACCCCCATGTGATACCCTGTCACAGCAGGTGCTCGAACATGGAGTGAACCTACATGATCATCGCTGCAGGGAAGGAACAGCAGACCTCCCAAAAACCAGAAAGTAGAGAGGACCTCGAGGTCAGCTCAAGTAGTCATTAGTCATCGGTACCCACTGGGGATTGCCAGAGTCAGGGAGGGATTGTTTCAGGCTAGGGATTCATGATGGAACAGCAGTTATCAGTGCAACAGACAGTATCAGGCTCCATTAAGAAATGTAATACAGGGTGGGGAGACAAAAAATAATAATGATAAAATAAAAAAGAAATGTAATACAAGTTGATGTTTCCCAAGGCCCATTGTTCCAGGCAAAGGGCACGCCGGACGTAAAGCTCTGGAAACGAGTGGGGAGAAATCATGCACAAATGCATCCAGTGAATAAGAAAAAATGCAAAGGAAATGCTACAGCTATAGGTCTTTGTCTTAAGCAAGCAGCATTACAGAAGAAACTCTTAGCCTGCCCAGTAACTGGTGATTGGCAAGGCAATCGGGTGTATGTTTATAAAAGGTAAAGAAATAAGGCTGGAACAGCGTGGCCAAGCAAAAGAAAAAGAAAGGGAAAAAAAAGGCTTCTGCAGGGAATCTCCACCCAAGCCACAACCGCCCGAGGGTAGGTGGAGGGAGCAACTGCTGCTGCTCTCCGCAGGTGTCCCACAGAAAAATTTCATGTGTTCTTTGTATACAAGCAACATCCCAAATTGTAATTCTCTGCTAAGATTTAAGGAAAATTTAAGGATTTGTAAGACCTTTTTCTGATATTAGCCACAGTTGTTATTCTGTTGCAGAAAATTTCAGAAGACCGGAGAGACCAATGTGTGAAACAGGAGGACTTTATTAAGGTGGCCACCAACTCAGCAGATTAGCATCTCAATACTTAGTGCCTAACAAAGACAGGGCTTGGCTTTTTATGCATGAAGTACACAGTGGCACTAAAACAAATTTGCAGGTGTAGAACAAAGGCAATTCATTAAGCAGTAATAGGTACCTAACTTAGGCTTACATGTCACTGTTGCTATGTGACCCAGATGTTCGCTATCTGTAGAGCTCAAGGATTCTAGCACGGGCCTTATCTATTGCCTTCTGCTCTGTCACCCAGGCTGGAGTACAATGGTGCAATCTTGGCTCACTGCAGCCTTCACCTCCAAGGTTCAAGTGATTCTCCTGCCTCGGCCTCACAAGTAGCTGGGACTGCAGGCATGTGCCACCACACCCAGCTACCTTTTGTATTTTTAGTAGAGATGGGGTTTCACCATGTTAGACAAGATGGTCTCGAACTCCTGACCTCATAATCTGCCTGCCTCGGCCTCCCAAAGTGCTAGGATTACAGGCATAAGCCACCATGTCCAAATGTTTTCCTCTTCAATGCTTTGAGTGTCTGTTTTAGAAGCCTTAATACTATCCCATGGTGTTGACAAAGAGGTGGGTTTTCACAGTGAGAACTCTTCATCCTATCTCTATCTGGACTCATGCTGAAAATCCAGCAGTATTTTTTCCATGTCACCATAATAAATTGAAACTGAGGCTGAAACACTGCTCCCATTTCCATTATTATGAAGGTGCAATTCTACCCCAAAATTCTGTAGACTCTCCTGAATCTCATTCTTCAGTCTCTGATGAGGTGCTGGAGTGCTGCTGTGGCAACTGGAGTTCACTTAAGCTGTAAGCTGCCAAGTGTGAGCTCTGTGCTTTGAGTTGTGCCTCAGTGGCAGATGGTAGGGGTCAAGAGATGTAGGGAGCCCGTGAGCCCTACACATTGGGTGCCAGAATGCAGGGATCCAGCCCTACATCACCCATGGGTACCCCGAGTTCAGTGGTGACAAAGGAATGAGAAAAAGACAGATTAAGAGAGACAGTGGGATGAGGGGGCCATCACTTATTACTTTGGAGGAAGCAGTGAAGGCCCTGAGCTCTGATTATCCACTCTATTTATTGGTTACAATCACCTTGATCTATAGGGTAGGGGTGGAGTGATGGTGGAATGAATCAGTGAGCCAGAACTGAATCACTGAGCCAGAACTGGTGTATCATCCTAAGGACTTGTAACAGTGGTGGTGCTTCGCATTATATGGGATGGAGAAGTAAAAAAATAAAAATAAATAAAAATAAATAAACGGTGGTTTAAGAGTTTCACAAAACAAGAACATGTGGTTCTTTAGCTTATTATCTATGTACAGCTGGTGGGATATGGACCTTACAAGGAGCCTACAAGTCTGGCTACATTGTAGTGCTACAAAGGGGTTTTACATCCTTGAGCACAATGTTTATGATGACAGAGCCAAGGTCACCCTGCACTGGAACATGAGGCATGGAGAGGCCTTCCTCCTCAGAGGCCTCCTGCAGCCTTCTGCAGTTTGTTGTTCCTTGTTGATATGTTACTCAAAACCAATTTATGTAGGCACTCTGTAAGTCCTTTCTCCTCTGCTGCTTTTCCCAACAAAGAGAGGACACTAGCCACAAGTAGAGGGCAAGCAGAAGTGCTGTAGCTGAGTACTTGGAAAGTAGAGAGCCATTGCTTTAAAATGTAAATAATCAAAACGGTAGCACCCTATTCAACCATTTTAGTAGGAGGCTGAGAGCTTACCTTCAGCAGGCAGCTGGGCTTCAAGTTACAAAACTACCTCCTGTCATGAAGACATGAAAAGTTTATTTATTTATTTATTTATTTCTCCTCTTGCTAAAATGTCCACAAATGTGTAAGTAACACCAGTTGTTCCTCCACCCAGCTAGAACCTAAATCTGCAGCTCCAGCTTCTGGATCTAGACCTTGAGGCTTAGAAAAAAAAGAAAACCATTTATACAAGAAATGCCAGTCATTTTCTTTATAAGGCTCAGAGAGACATTAAAGTGAGACCACAATTATGTCTTTCTTGTTTCTTCGAGCTATGTATTTATCTCTTGAAACTGCTTGCTATTGCCACAAGTATCTGTAAATTGAACTAATAATGTCACACTGGACACTATAACCCACACACTGTAGCCTAACAATGTATATCCAATTAATAATCAATTTATTTTTGTAAATAAATAAAAATTTTTGGCAAACAACTTTGTATTAACCCACTCTGTGTCCCTCTCTTTTTGCTTTACAAATCCACTTGCAACTGCTGCTAATCAAAGTGTATGTGTTCCAGGCAACTTGAATCTTTGTTCCCAGTTTACAATCCTCAATTTATTTGGCTCAAATAAATTGTCTACTTATATTCATGTTGCCTCAGCTATTTCCTTTCAATTAAACATATCATTTGAAATGTGCCAGAGCAGCCTCTGTGAGGGGATCGCTCCTTAGATTGTACTTCACTTTCTGGGTTTTTTTGTTTGTTTGTTTGTTTGTTTTTTTAATTACTCTACCTGTACCTGATCAGAGTACTTCACTTTCTGTAATATCTGAGGATGCAGAGTCAGGTAGATCCCATCTAGAATCTGCAGATAAGATCTGGCCTCTGCCTGCAGTTTACAAGACAGGGCCAGATTTTGAATTGAGAATGTACTGAGGCCGGGCGTGGTGGCTCACGCCTGTAATCCAAGCACTTTGGAGGCCAAGGCGGGCGGATCACCTGAGGTCAAGAGTTCAAGACCAGCCTGACCAACATGGTGAAAGCGTGTCTTAAAAAAAAAAGAGAGAGAATGTACTGAAAACCAATAGAAGGGATTTTCTGCATTTTGAGATGTCAGCATAGACATTCTACAGCTCCCCTTTGACAGTGTGGCTCTTCGAGCTTTTCAGATTTTGTTCAGTAAGATCTTGTAGCAGGTCTGCCACAGTATGTGAGAGGCTCCAGGTGTAATTAGAATCTAAATGCAAATTCTGTAAATGTAAATAAACATCTTAGGAGTGAGAGATCAAGGCCGCAAAGTATCCAGAGCCACGACCACAACTATATCTACCTGTAAAATGTTATGTACAATATTCTTGTCCTTCTTATCCAAATCTAGTTAATCAGAACACGTAATTCTGGAGTTCAACCAGGGCAGTTCCATTTCCTATTTAGAATCAGCATCACTCTCTTTAGCCTGACTTATTGGACCACTAGCCCAGGGTCACTGGGAATCCTCTTATAATTAGACAGGTATCTTTGAGACATTTGAGGATGTCCAGAGCAGAATTGTGACAGGCTGACAAGAGTGGTTAGTTCTGCTTTTGTCTCAGTGATAGAGAAATGAGTCATCCTATGTTTGTTTCTTCCCTTTTATAAGGAATGTTTTTGATTGGTAACCAGATGCGAGTTTCTCCAGTTTTCTGGCACTTGGGTAAAAACAGGGAGGAGATCTGGAGACTCAAGCAGATAAACTGATGCTGTAATTTTTTTTTTTTTTTTTTTTTTTGAGACAGAGCAAGGCTCTGACACCCAGGCTGGAGTGGAATGGCCCAATCTTGGCTCACTGCAGCCTGTGCCTCCCAGGTTAAAGTGATTCCTGCCTCAGCCCCGCAAGTAGGTGGGATTACAGGTGTGCACCACCATGCCTGGCTAATTTTTGTCTTTTTAGTAGAGATGGGGTTTTACCATGTTGGCCAGGCAGGTCTCAAACTTCTGATGTCAGATGATCCACCCACCTTGGTCTCCCAAAGTGCTGGGATTACAGGCATGAGCCCCCACGCCTGACTGATGCTATAATTTTTTATATGGTCATTAGAAAAATAGATGAAGTAGTCATGGTTTCTACAATCCAGGAACTCTTAGTCTAGACTAGCAACTAAATAAATGGTTGAATTAAATATTATATGGTTGGTACATCAAATAAATATGTGCAAAATATCTTGAGCTTTATTTGGGCCACTTTCTTTATATTGTTGTGACTTCTGATGTCATCACCTCAAAGGATATTTATGGACAAAAGTGTTATTATTATTATTATTTAGAGATAGAGTCTCACTATGTTGCCCAGACTGGTGTGCACAATCTCAGTTCACTGCAACCTCCACCTCCCAGGTTCAAACCAAGCTCCTGTCTTAGTTCTCCTAGTAGCTGGGATTACAGGCAGGCACCAACATGCCCAGAAAATTTTTGTATTTTTAATAGAGACAGGGTTTTGTCATGTTGGCCAAGCTGGTCTCAAACTCCTGACCTCAAGTGATTCACCCACCTTGGCCTCCCAAAGTGCTGGGATTACCCATGTGAGCCACCGCACACGGCTCTGATTCCATTTAACTTCCTAAGAATACTATTCCAATACTAAGAATAATATTATCTTCTAATAATATTATCCTAGAAAACCTTAAGAGATCTGTTAAATTGCCTATTGGTATATGTTATAAAATTGACAGGGCAGTGGCTAGAAAAGATTAAAATTACACAAACTCTGGCATCTACGTTTCTTTTATGTAAGCTTAGAAAAAGGAGAACTTGAAATACCCCAGTGGCATAGAGAACAGTATTCTACAGAAGGTCTCTCCCTTCCCAAGTTCTGTTCAGATTCACCTTATTTGGAGGCCTTATTTAGATCTTCCCCAGCTCTGGAGTCTTGCCTCATAGAACTAATTAGAAGAGATCAGAGTTTTGGTTGTTGAATTCTGTTGCCTTTCTGGAGGTGGTGCTCACAATTTCCTAAAACCCAAAAGCAGATAAATGAAAAAAATTAAGTATGTATTTTAGGGACTTAATTTCTTAATTTGTTATTAAAACCAAGGTTGTAGAGGCATTCCATTTAGCAGCTTGTCTTCTACTCCTGCAGACTCAGTAGTTGCTCCACAAGTCACAAAAAAGTAAATATAAACACACTAAAAATTCCTCTAAACTACATTAAACTCTTTCTTTCTGTAACCCTCTCATCTGTCTATGTTAGGCTTTCATTCTACACATTTTTTAAAAACCAATGACAGAAACAGAAGAAAAAATTAAAATGCTGGGCTCTATCTAAATCCTGGGATTTACTAAACACTTAGTACCAACTCCCATGGTGTTACCAGAATTAAATCATATAATGTGTTATTCCCAGCATAGTGATCTGTAACATACCCTTTTTTTTTTGAGACAGGGTCTTGTCTGTCACCCAGGCTAGAGTGCAGTGACACAATCCTAGCTCACTGCAACCTCCTCCTTCCAGGTTCTAGTGATTCTCTTGCCTCAGCCTCCTGAATAGCTGGGATTACAGGCACATGCCACCACGCCTGGCTAATTTTTGTACTTTTAGCAGAGATGAGGTTTCCCCATATTGGCCAGGCTGATCTTGAACTCCTGATCTCAAGTGATCCACCCACCTCGACCTCCCAAAATACTAGAATTACAGGCATGAGCCACTATGCCTGGCCTGTAACAGACTCTTGAGAGCACATAGTACCTACTTTGCTGTAGTACATGTTGTTTTCCAAATGCAGACTTATTCAGGCATTGCTGCCTTCTGTTCCCTTTGTAAACTTTAAACAGCCAGCAAAGAATATGAAACTTTAGGATGAAGATGGGTTGTCTTCATTTGTACCAGAAGTATTTGTGTTGTGACAAGATTGCTGAGTGTAAGGGGTTCTGTGCTGTGCCTGCTTTCTCTAATGACAAGAGACTTGTTTAAAACTTTCATCCATGGATCCTTTCCAAATCTGCAGAATCCCATTACATAGAGTAGGTCCAAAATTACCAAGTGAATTTTAAGCTCACTAAAGCTTGAGAGGCAATGCTTCGTTAAGTGGTTATCAGCCCAGGCTTCTCATTAGGATTATAAAGCCAATTTACAGAAATCTCTGTACTTGTCTCCTCCCTAAGGGTTCTGTTTATTGTTCTGAGTAGACACATCCGTATTTTGTTTGTTTGTTTGTTTGCTTTGCGATGGAGTCTCACTCTGTCACCCAGGCTGGAGTGCAGTGGCTAGATATTGGCTCATTTTAACCTCTGCCTCCCGGGTTCAACCAATTCTCCTGCCTCAGCCTCCCAAGTAAATAGTGGGATTACTGGTGCCTGCCACCATGCCTAATTTTGTTTTTGTTTTTGAGACAAAGTCTAGCTCTGTCACTAGGCTGGAGTGCAGTGGTGTAATCTCGGCTCACTGCAACCTCTGCCTCCCAGATTCAAATAATTCTCCTGCCTCAGCCTCCCAAGTAGCTGGGACTACAAGTGAGTACCACCAGCCCAGATAATTTTTGTATTTTTAGTTGAGATGAGGTTTCACCATGTTGGGCAGACTGCTTTCGAACTTCTGACCTCAGGAGATCTGCCCAACTTAGCCTGCCAAAGTGCTGGGATTACAGGGTTCAGCCACCACACCTGGCCCCATGTCGTTTTAATTGAGTGTCTCATGTGATTTTTAAGGTGAGGCTAGAATTGAGTATGAGGGGTTCCAGATACATTCATGAGAGTTAAGTCTCACTTTTGCACTAAAGGCTGGCCACAAGGCTGTTTCCGTTTGGGTTTAGTAGGGAGAGGGCAGTATGGCCCATATTTTCATTACTGTAGCAGAAATTGTTGGTGTTTATGTAAGGGAAGGGCACCTGAGGACAGAAAAAGTGAAACTTATATGTTTATTTCCATGGAGCAGCATGTTTTTTCCTGCATCTCCTCTGTTGCAAACAACAGAAATGGGTGGACTTTTTCTGCAGTTCTTGGTCTTTTTGATTGGGGGGGTTGTGGCATCAGTTAAACAGGTGGTGCTGACACCTTTAAAGGCATATTCTCAAGATGCAGGTGTATTTTGTCCAGAGAATCTCATCTGAGAAGAAATCTCAGGAGGAAAAGGAGAAAGAATGACTTTTTTTCTTTTCTTTCTTTTTTTTTTTTTTAGATAAAGTCTCGCTCTGTTACCCAGGCTGGTGTGCAGTGGGGCAATCTTGGCTCACTACAACCTCCACCTCCCAGGTTCTAGCGATTATCCTGCCTCAGCTTCTGGAGTAGCTGGAATTACAGGCACACCTAACTAATTTTTGTATTTTTAGTAGAGACTGGGTTTTACCATGTTGGCCAGGCTGTCTGGAACTCCTGACTTTGTGATCCGCCCTCCTCATCCTCCCAAAGTGCTGGGATTACAGGCGTGAGCCTCTGTGCTGGGCCAAAAATGACTTTTTAAAGCCAACCATGTCTCAGATCACGAGCTACGCTAATTCTGTTCCCTGGAATGCGTGCATTTTGCACTTGCAAACCTGTACTTTTCTACATGTTTTTTTCTCCATAATAAATTTGTTTTAACTACTAAAAAGATGATAGCCAAGGGTCTCCGCAATTTTTTTTTTTAAAGACAAAGTCTTGCTTTGTTGCCCAAGCTTGAGTGCAGTGGCGCCACCTTGGCTCATTGCAACCTCTGCCTCCCAGGTTCAAGCTGTTCTCCTGCCTCAGCCTCCTGAGTAGCTGGGGATTACAGGTGCATGCCACCACGCCCGGCTAATTTTATATGAGAAGAATTTTCACCATGTTGGTCAGGCTGGTCTTCAACTCCTGATTTCCTGATCTGCCTACCTAGGCCTCCCAAAGTGCTGGGATTACAGATGTAAGCCACCGTGCCCAGCCAAAATATTTCTTTTGTATAGACCAGAGCCTTCTCTACATTCTCTACGTTTTGTATTCTTATATGTCATGCAGAAACATCACGAATTTGTGATCTGCAATATTGAAAATGTTCTTTTTGTGGCTGTTGAACATGGGATGGTTTGGACACTCAAGATTTCTATTGGTGGAAATCTGTGATTCTTAGTAGAGATACAGACCACGTAATGTTGAGGTTTCATCTGCATTCTTCATCAGCTCTATGCAGAACAGGATTAAGAAAACACTTATTTTACTGGGTGCGGTGGTTCATGCCTGTAATCCCAGCATTTTGGGAGGTCAAGACAGGCAGATCACTTGTGGTCAGGAGTTCAAGACCAGCCTGGCCAACATGGTGAAACTCCGTCTCTACTAAAAATACAAAAAAATTAGCCAGGCATTATGGCATGTGCCTATAATCCCAGCTATTCAGAAGGCTGAGGCAGGAGAATTGCTTGAATGACACCTCAATGGCAGGAGGTGGAGGTTGCAGTGAGCCAATATTGCACCACTGCGCTCCAGTCTGGGCAACAGAGCAAGACTCCATCTCAAAAACAAAAAAAAAGAAAAGAAAAGGAAGAGGAGGCACGGGGGCAGAAAAAAAAGAAAAGAAAAGAAAAAACACATATTTGAACAGAATAGCATTTATTACCAAGAAAGTTATGGAAAAAATTATTAGGAAATACCTGCTCTCTAGAGTTCTAAAGGAAGACTACCTAAAATCGCTATTGAAAATTACAAACATGAGAGATATCTGTATCTTGAACTTTGCATAGAACTTATATTTTCTTTATGGCTAAATTCAGATTATAATTTACTTTTGGGGGTAATATTCCAGTAGTGGTGCTGTGTTTGTATTATGCATTAGCACATCATAAAAAATTTGTCCTAATGTAGTTGGTGTTAATAATTCACTTGGTATCCTGATATTACTGGTAAAAAAGAAAAAATAATTACTTGGTTAAAGAGCTCCCTGAAAGATTTTTTCACTATAGAATTAATTATTTTTCTGTTCATTATTCGGTATCTTATTTATTTATTTATTTTGAGGCTAAGTCTCACTCTGCTGCCCAGGCTGTAGTGTAATGGCATGGTCTTAGCTCACTGCAACCTCCACCTCCTGGGTTTAAGTGATTCTCCTGCCTCAGCCTCCCAAGTATCTGCGATTATAGGTACCACCACCACACCCAGCTAATTTTTGTATTTTAGGTAGAGACAGGGTTTCACCATGTTGACCAGTCTGGTCTCGAACTCCTGACCTCATATTCCACCCACCTCGACCTCTCAAAGTGTTGGGATTACAGGCGTGAGCCACCTTGCCTGGCCTATTTACTTATTTTTGAGACAGAGTTTTTGCTCTTGCTGCCCAGGCTGGAGTGCAGTGGCGTGATCCCAGCTCACCACAACCTCTGCCTCATGGGTTCAAGTGATTCTCCTGCCTCAGCCTCCCGAGTAGCTGGGATTACAGGCATGTGCCACCACATTCAGCTAATTTTGTATTTTTGGTAGACACAGGGTTTCTCCGTGTTGGTCAGGCTGGTCTCGACTTCCCGACCTCAGGTGATCTGCCCATCTCAGCCTCCCAAAGTGCTGGAATTACAGGTGTGAGCCACCATACCGGGCCTCATTATTAAGTGTCTTTATGTGGCTAATGTGCATAAATCATCATATTTAATCTGGCAGCTGCTTTCTTAGGTTTTCTTAGTATACATATGTCTTTGGAAAATGAAAGCTCTTATCATTGTTTACAGGTGAGAAAAACTGAAAAAAACACAGGCCCTTCTACTTACTGGATGTTTGACAAAATATTCTTTTTGGGCCGAAGACATTGGCATTATTGGTGAGCTTGTTAGAAATTCAAAAACTGGGCTGGGCGCGGTGGTTTGCGCGTGTAATCCCAACACTTTGGGAGGCCAAGGCGGGTGGATCACCTGAGATCGGGAGCTTGAGACCAGCCTGCCCAACATGGAGAAATCCCACTCTATTAAAAATACAAAATTAGCTGAGTGTGGTGGCACATGCCTGTAATCCCAGCTACTTGGGAGGCTGAGGCAGGAGAATAGCTTGAACCCATGAGGTGGAGGTTGCAGTGATCTGAGATCGAGCCATAACACTCCAGCCTGGGCAACAAGAGTGAAACTCCATTTCAAAAAGAAAGAGAGAAAGACAAAGAGAAAGAAAGAAAAGAAAAAGAAAGAAAGAAAGATAGAAAGAAAGAAAGAAAGAAAGAGAGAGAGAAGGAAAGAAAAAGAAAGAGAAAGAAAGAAAGAAAGAAAAAGAAACAGAAAGAAATTAAAAAACTAAGACTTTTTTCCAGATCTTCCTGAAAAAATAATCTCCATTAACAAGATCTCCAGTTTCTTGTACAGATTAAATTTTGAGAGGCTCTTTCCAACTCAGCATGTCTTTTTCATCTGAAAAATACACACAAGTCATTCTGTATGATGTACATGTAACAATGAAAAAGGTACATGCTATGTTCATGCCCTTCAATTTATACTTTATCATCCAGAAAAATAACATATATACACTGATGTTGTGGATCTCATACTACTCTCTTTTCTCAGTTAGAGAATACATTAGAGAATATTTCTGTGTTGAATATTATATTGAATAATTTTAGTCACTCCTATAAGTCAGAACAAGTTCTCTTTACTCTCTCATTTCACCTTGAGTCAAATTAAAAATTCTGTCCATAACCACTTGGTAAATATGTGTGTATGTGTTTTTCTGGGACCATTGACATTTATGGACATGGTCATAGAATTCTCTTTGGAGGAGTGGCAGTGCCTGGACACAGCACAGCAGAATTTATATAGAAATGTGATGTTAGAAAACTACAGAAACCTGATCTTCTTGGGTGAGGATAACTTTAATATGCAATTCCTAATACACTCTAAAGGTTTCATTTGTCTTTTTTGTTGCATGTTTTTTTTGGCAATTTATGCTTTACATAAATGAGTTTCAGATACCTGTTTCTAAGAAAATCTGGGCTCACACCTGTAATCTCAGCACTTTGGGAGGCGAAGGCAGGTGGATCACCTGAGGCCAGGAGTTACAGACCAGCCTGACCAACATGGTGAAACTGTGTCTTTAAAAAAATAAAAAATAAAGAAAATCTAAGATTTGTCTCTGTAGATGTTTCATCCTGACGTGAACTTCCTACGTTTATGAGCTGATCTGTATTCTTCACTCTAGATTAGTGGTTATTCCAGGAATTTATTGGCATAAAATACCGTTGCCTACACCTTAAAATCTAATTGCCTCCACCAATTTTTGATTCAGTAGCACCACATAGTAAAATTAAGAACATATAAATTGAAAATATTTTTAATATTAAGAAATTTTATTTATAAGTTAGTATTTTGTGATTAATTTGCTAGTATATTATTTTACAATCTTTTTGAAAAATATTTTTTCTGAGACAGAGTCTTGCTCTTCACCCAGGCTGGATGCAGTGGTGCAATGTCAGCTCACTGCAACCTCTGCCTCCCAGGTTCTAGCGATTCTCCTGCCTCAGCCTCCCGAGCAGCTAGGATTGCAGGCATGCATCACCATGCCTAGCTAATTTCTGTATTTTCGGTAGAGACGGGATTTTGCCATGTTGACAACTCTGGTCTGGAACTCCTAACCTCAGGTGATCTACCCACCTCAGCCTCTCAAAATGCTGGGATTACCGGCATAAGCCATTGCACCTGGCCTGCATTCTCTTGACTGAGAAAATTACTTGGTTGGTAATTGGAGAATATGAACAAGATTCTTGTTATTTATTTTTAATAAAACAGGTATTGCTGTGTCTAATTTAGACCTGATCACCTGTCTGGAGCAAGGAAAAGAGTCCTGGAATATGAAGAGACACGAAATGATAGCCGAACCCCCAGGTAGGTAAGAGTGAATACAACAGACAACACAGATGAGAGGTCCAAAGGTGAAAAGAAAGCCAGTCCTTAAAATGTAACTTGCAAATTTGCATTCCAAAGGAAATAGTTTCTAGGCAGCTGGGTTGTTTTGTTTGTTTAAACTTTCACATAGGGGCATCTTCTGTCTTATGCTTTTAAAAAATCTTTTTTTTTTTTTTTTTTGGTGACAGTGTTTTGCTCTTGTTGCCCTGGCTGGAGTGAAATGGTGCCATCTCGGCGCACCACAACTTCCCGCCTCCCAGGTTCAAGCAATTCTCCTACCTCAGCCTCCCGAGTAGCTGGGACTACAGGCATGCACCACCAAGCCAGGCTAATTTTTTTGTATTTTTAATAGAGGCGAGGTTTCTCCATGTTGGTCAGGCTGGTCTCGAACTCCTGACCTCAAATGATCCACCCGCCTTGGTCTCTCAAAGTGCTGGGATTACAGGCGTAAGCCACCACACCCAGCCCCTGCTTTTAAATTCTTTAAAAATTCTACTTTCTGGCCAGGCACGGTGGCTCACATCTGTAATCCCAGCACTCTGGGAGGCTGAAGCGGGCAGATCACCTGACGTTGGGAGTTCTAGACCAACCTGACCAACATTGTGAAACCCCGTCTCTACTAAAAATACAAAATTAACCTGGCATGGCGGCACATGCCTGTAATCCCAGTTACTCGGAAGGGTGAGGCATGAGAATTACTTGAACCCTGGAGGTGGAGGTTGTGGTGAGGTGAGATTGCACCATTGCACTCCAGCCTGGGCAACAAAAGCGAAACTCTGTCTCAAAAAAAATAAAAATAAAAAAGTTTACTTTTCCTTCAGTGATCTTCCTTCAAATTTACAGTGAGCTAAAGTCCTCTTTATGGCATATAAGAGACTGTACAATCTGACTTTTTTTTCTTATTGTTTTTGGAGACTCAGAGAAATATTGCATAATTTTGAGAAATGGCTGCTTTTTTTTTTAGAGATGGGGTTTCACCATGTTGGCCAGGCTGGTCTCGAACTCCTGACCTCAGGTGATCCACCAACCTCGGCCTCCCAAAGTGCTGGGATTACAGGTGTGAGCCACCGCTGCATGTTTGTTTTCTACCAAAAATAAAAATGGGTTTTATTTTCATTTTATTATCAACAGATTTGGTGTTTTTCATAAATTTACAGTGGCTATTGTAATGGGTGTGAGGTGATTTCATTTTTCATTTTTATTTTTATGTGTTTCTCTAAAAACTATTAATATCTCTTTTCAAATGCTTTTTTCCATTTGGGTATCATTTTGATGAAAATTTCATTTAATTATTTTTTTATTTCTAAATCAAGTTACTCCAGTTTATTGTTCAGTTTTAAGACTTGTTTATATATTCTGAATATTAACTCCTATCATGTGATTTGCAAATATTTTCACCCATTTTCTAGGAGGCATTGTCTATTGAATTTTTGTTTTGATGTGCAGTAATTTTGAAGTATAGCACAGTCAAATTTTTCTGTTTCTTGTTGTTGTTGTTGTTATTGCTCATGGATTTAATGTCATATCTAAAAAAATAGTGCCAAGAGCAATGTTATGTCTTTTTTTTACATTTTTTAGAGAGATGTTAGTTATCTTTTTATGTCTAAGTATTTTAGTTAAACCATTTTTTTGTATTTTATTCAAAGATATGATCCAACTTTATTTCATCAGTGTTGATATTCAGTTTTCAACATTATTTTTGGAAGAGACTATCTTTTCTCTATTGTGTGCTCATGGCAACTTTGTGAAAGGTTATTTAATCTTATACAGAAGGATTCATTTCTGGGCTCTCTTTTCTGCTCTTTTATCTGTTTCTCTTTGTGTCAGTACCACATTGTTTTGTTTTGTTTTGTTTTTGTAGCTTTATTTAACATGTTTTGACATCAAAAAGTATAATACCTCTTTGTTCTTTTTCATAGGTGTTTATATATTGTTTTTAATCAAATTAAAAATTTTAAAACTATATTTCTGTCAAAAATTGTGATTGGAATTTTTATAGAGATTATATTAAATTCATTCACCACTGTAGGTCTAGTAACATCTTTGAAAAATTAAATTTTTTTGACCCTTGAGCAAGAATATGTTAAAGAGTGGCTGGGCACGGTGACTCACACCTGTAATCCCAGCACTTTGGGAGGCCGAGGTAGGCAGATCACGAGGTCAAGAGATGGAAACTATCTTGGTCAACATGGTGAAACCGCCACCTCTACTAAAACTACAAAAATTAGTTGGACGTGGTGGTGCATGCCTGTGGTCCCAGCTACGAGGGAGGCTAAGGCAGGAGAATCGCTTAAACCCAGGAGGCGGAGGTTGCAGTGAGCCGAGATGGCGCCATTACACTCCAGCCTGGCGACAGAGTAAGACTCCATCTCAAAAACAAAGAAAAAAAAGAATATGATGAAGAGTGTGTTTTAATTTCATATATTTTTGGATTTGCCAGTTTGCTAGTTTTACTTTTGCTTTTAATTTCTAGTTTCATTCAGTTTTGGTCAGAAAACACAGTGTATAATTTTAGTCTTCTTAAATTTATTTGTTGTTATTTTGAGACAGGATCTTACTCTGTTGCCCAGGCTGTAGTGCAGTGGCATGATTTTGGCTCACTGCAATCTCAGCCTGCTGGTCTCAAGCAATTGTTTTACCTCAAATTTTGAGCTGGTACTACAGACATGCACTACTATGCCTGGTTAATTTTTTGATTATTAGTAGCGACAGGGTCTCACTATGTTGTCCAAGCCGGTCTCAAACTTTTTGCCCTAACTTGAGATTATAGATATGAGCCTCTGCACCCAGCCAGTATTCATAAATTTAATAAGACTTAGTATGTTTCCTAACAGAACACACCAGGTGCAAATAAGAATACTGTGAGTATTCTCTTGCTTTTGCCTGGAAAGTTTTGTACATGTCTGTTAAGCCTAGTTGGTGATAGGATATAGTTGGTCTATGGTTAGAGGATGTCCGTGCTCTCTAAACCTCATGCTGCAATGTAATCCTGTTTGATGTGGGACCTGGTGGGAGGTGTTTCAGTCACAAGAAAGCAAATTCCTCATAAATGGCTTGGCACCATCCTTTTGATAATCAAAAGGTATACTCTATTGCTTCAAATGAGAGCTGGTTCATTAAAAAAAAAAAAAAAAAAAAAACCTGGCTTCTTTACCTCACACTTTCTCTGCCTCTTACTATGTGATATGTCCACTTATACTTTGCGTTCCACCATGGTTATAAGCTTAATAGGACCCTCACCAGAAGCAGATGCTGGCACACATTTCCTGTACGGTCTGTTGAACTGTGAACCAAATAAACCCTTTTTCTTTAAAAATTATCTACTCTCTTGCCAGGCACGGTGGCTCACACCTGTAATTCCAGCACTATGGGAGGCTGAGGCAGGCAGATCACCTGAGGTTGTGAGTTTAAGGCAAGCCTGACTAAAGAGGAGAAACCCTGTCTCTATTAAAAATACAAAATTAGCCAGGTGTAACGGTGCATGCTTGTAATCCCAGCTACTTGGGAGGCTGAGGCAGGAAAATAGCTTAAACCTGGGAAGCAGAGGTTACGGTGAGCTGAGATATGATGCCATTGCACTCCATCCTGGCCAACATGGTAAAACCCCGTCACTACTAAAAATACAAAATTTAGCGGGGCAGGGTGGTGGGTGCCTGTAATCCTGGCTACTTGGGAGGCTGAGGCAGGAGGATTGCTTGAACCCAGGAGGCAGAGGTTGCAGTGAACCGAGATTACACCACTGCACTCCAGTCTGGGCGACAGAGGAAGACTCTGTCTCAAAAACAAAAGATCTCACTGACTCTTGTAAAAAGACAAGTGAATCTTGGTATTTAAAAGATAAATCATTTTCTTGAAAATTATCTCTCTAGGTTGAAAAGTTAAATGATTTTCTAAAAGAGAAACTAATGTTATTTTATTAATTATATTTAATTATTGTATCTTTGTTCCTCATTTTCTCCCTTTCAGTCTTCATTTGTGTCCTTTTGGTTTGTGTATTAATATGCTTTCACTTCTTTCTTATGCTCTTTTGTGTATCTATACAGATATTTTCTTTGTGGTACCTTGGAAATTACATAAAAACTTAAAAAAATTTTTTTAATCTGGTAAAAATTAACCTTATTTGCATATAAAAATTCTTTTGCATTACATATGTGCTCTACTTTGCTATTGATGTCACTAATGTTGCTATAAGTTTTTATTTTTTTGTTTTTTGAAAGAGAGTCTCGCTCTGTTGCCCAGGCTGGATTGCAATGGTGAGATCTCACCTCACTGCAACCTCTGCCTTTCAGGTTAAAGTGATTCTCCTGCCTCAGCCTCCCGAGTAGCTGGGATTATTTGAGACGAGGTTTCACCATGTTGGCCAGGTTGGTCTTAAACTCCTGATCTGAGGTGATCCGCCCTTCTCGTCCTCCTAAAGTGCTGAGATTACAGGCATGAGCCACCATGCCCTGCTGCTAATTATTTTTATATGACATTAACAGATATTTATAATCAAAAACTAAAAATAAAAAAATAAAACATATTTACAATCATTTCTATCCTTTCATGTATTTTCATATGATTCTCTGCTTTCTTACATCATATTATTTTTCAGTGGAAGGAACTCCTTTCATCGTTTTTGATAAGTAGGGAATATGCAGTGCCAATTTACCTTTTCAGGATTAGGTTATTTTGAAAGATGTATTTCTTTTTATTCAGTAGGACAGTTCTATTTTATTTTATTTTATTTTTTATTTTTATTTTTGAGATGGAGTCTCATTCTGTCACCCAGGTTGGAGTGCAGTGGTGGGATCTCGGCTGACTGCAACCTCCGCCTCCCGGGTTCAAGCAATTCTCCTGCCTCAGCCTCCCGAGTATCTGGGACTACAGGCACACGCCACCATGCCTGGCTAATTTTTGTATTTTAGTAGAAACAGGGTTTCACTGTGTTGCCCAGGCTGGTCTCAAATTCCTGAGCCCAGGCAATCCGCCCCTCTTGGCCTTCCAAAGTGCTAGGATTATAGGCGTGAGCCACCGTGCCCGGCTTTATTTTATTTTATTTTTTTGAGACGGAGCTTTGCTCTTGTTGCCCAAGATGGAGTGCAACGGCAAGATCTCAGTTCACTGCAACCTCTGCTTCCCGGGTTCAAGAGATTCTCCTGCCTCAGCCTCCCAAGCAGCTGGGATTACAGGCCTGCATCACCACGCCCAGCTAATTTTTTGTATTTTTAGTAAAACGGGGTTTCACCATGTTAGCCAGTCTGGTCTTTAAGTCCTGACCTCAGGTGCTGCGCCGGTTTCGGCCTCCCAAAGTGCTGGGATTACAGGCGTGAGCCACTGCGCCTGGCCAGTTCTTTTTAGTTGTGTTATTTTCACTTTACAGCTCTGTGTGTGTGTGTGTGTGTGTGTTTTTAACACTTTTTTTTTTTTCTGAGATGGAGTCTCGCTCTGTCATCAAGGCTGAAGTGCAATGGTGAGATTGTGGCTCACTGCAACCTGTGCCTCCCGGGTTCAAGCGATTCTCCTGCCTCAGCCTCCCAAGTAGCTGGGATTATAGGCACGTGTCATCATGCCCGGGTAATTTTTGTATTTTTAGTGGAGACCAGGTTTCATCGTGTTGGTCAGGCTGGTCTTGAACTCCTGACCTTGTGATCCGCCCGCTTCAGCCTCCCAAATTGCTGGGATTACAGGTGTGAGCCACTGCGCCCAGTGACAGCTGTTGTTCCCCCACCCCCTGCCCCCGGACTTAGTGTCACCAAGTTCTCTTCAGGCCTTCCAAGTTATTTTGAAAATTTACTGGTTATCGGCCGGGCGCGGTGGCTCACGCCTGTAATCCAAGCACTTTGGAGGCCAAGGCGGGCGGATCACCTGAGGTCAGGAGTTCAAGACCAGCCTGACCAACACGGTGAAACCCCGTCTTAAAAAAAGAAAAAAAGAAAATTTACTGGTTATCAGGCCAGGCATGGTGGATCACGCCTGTAACCTCAGCAATTTGGGAGCCTAAGGTGGGCTGATCACTGGAGGTCAGGAGTTCGAGATCAGCCTCATCAACATGGAGAAACTCCGTCTCTACTAAAAATACAAAAAATTACCTGGGCATGGTGGTGCATGCCTGTAATCCGAGCTAATTGGGAGGCTGAGGCCGGAGAACTACTGAACCCAGGGGGCAGAGGTTGCCATGAGAGATCATGCCATTGCACTCCAGCCTGGGCAACAAGAGGAAAACTCTGTCTAAAAAAAACGCATATATTTACTAGTTAGCTCATAAGACTATTTTTATAAGTGATATATCACTTTATCTTGCAACTTCCAAAATTCTCTTTCTGTCTGTGACTTTTTTATCTTTCTATTTATTTATTTATTTAGAGGCAGTGTTTTGCTCTTGTTGCCCAGTCTGGAGTGCAATGGCACGATCTCGGCTCACTGCAACCTCTGCCTCCTGGGTTCCAGTGATTCTCCTTCCTCAGCCTCCTGAATAGCTGGGATTACAGGCATGTGCCACCACACTGGCTAATTTTGTATTTTTAGTAGAGACGAGGTTTCTCCATGTTGTTCAGGGTGGTCCCGAAATCCTGACCTCAGGAGATCTACCGCCTTGGCCTCTCAAAGTGCTGGGATTACAGATGTGAGCCACCGTGCCCAGCCTGTTTTTTGATATTTTGAATATTTTTTATTGTTTTCCTCATTTTTTCTCATCTTCAGTAGTTGTGTTCTTGTTTCACTCATTGCGTAGTATTTAATTTATTTTAAAGTTAAAAAAAATATACCACTTTATATTGTTTTTTGTTTTGTTGTTGTTGTTTTTGATTTGGAGTTTCACTCTTGTTGCCCAGGCTGGAGTGCAATGGTGCGATCTCGGCTCACCACAACCTTTGCCTCCTTGGTTCAGGCGAGTCTCCTGCCTCAGTCTCCCAAGTAGCTGGGATTACCGGCATGTGCCACCATGGCCGGCTAATTTTGTAATTTTAGTAGAGACGGGCTTCTCCCTCTTGGTCAGGCTGGTCTCAAACTCCCAACCTCAGGTGATCTGCCCACCTTGGCCTCTCAAAGTATGATAAATGTGTGAAAGTCTCTCATAAAGATTCAAATTCAAAGCCAGTATCACCCTAATGCCCAAATTAGGAAATGACATAGCAACAACAACACAAAAAAATGCAGACCAATATTCCTGATAAACATACATGCAATCCGGGAGACGGAGGTTGCAGTGAGCCAAGATTGTGCCATCGCACTCCAGCCTAGCGACAAAGTGAGACTCCCTCTCAAAACAACAACAACAACAAAAAGCTGAAATTTTAAAACTTTTGTTATTATTTTCATTTGTGTATAGCCATATAATATATATTTGCAAATGCATATGACCTTACACACAAGGTTGAATGCAAATACCCTCTGGAGTGGGCCTGGCTCAGCTCAGGGAGGAAGCCCTGCCTGAAAAGACTGCAGCCCAGGCTGTCACTCTTTCTTGATTCAGCCCAGCGTCTAATCACATCTTCTGTCACTCAGGGCCTGAGGAGGTGGGATTTTAAATGTTATCCAATGAACGACTTTAGGCTGGGAATTGTCCAATCAGACACGTAGCTGGAGCGAACAGGAGGGATTCCGGAACGTGGCGGGTGTTTTGTCTCTCGCTGCAGCTGGAGCTCTAGGTTTTCTCTTTGCTGCTCTGTGTTCTCGGCTTCAAGAGGCCCAGCGTCTGTGGCCCTGTGACCTGCAGGTATTTGGAGATCCACAGCTAAGACGCAGGACCCCCTGGAAGCCTAGAAATGGTGAGAGTGCCGGGTCTGTCAAACCGAGAGAGGGGAAGGGGTTGGTTGGAACCGGTGGGAAGCGGCTGTGGCAAGACTCAGACCTCCCCTGCAGTCAGCTCCACAATTTGCGCCTTAAGTTCTCCCGGCGCAGCTCGGCCTCAGTCTCCTTCAGCCACAAGATGGCGGCGGCGCTGACAGCAGAGTCCCGGGCGTCCTGTCTCTTCCCTACCAGTGACTGTGCCCTGGCTTGGAGCCCTCTTTGAGCAGCTTTGCACCCGCAGCCACGTCTCTCCCAGATTGTGCAGGACCACGGGAGGGTCGTCAGGGGAGAATCCTGACTTGAGGTGCGAGTTCATGAATGGGAACAGCTTTGGTCCGTGGGGTACCCAGTTCCTATTTTCTCCTATTAAAAATTTATGGGAGCCACTGCAAAAATATTAAAGAATTTAATCAAACAGTGGTTCTAGAATTGTAGCGCACCCACCTATGGTTTGTAGTTTGTGGTCTATGGGAGAGGCTTGAAGGAAAGTCTTCTTATAAAATGCATGATGAAGAAAACCAAATTTAGTAATTGGTTAGGTACGGCTGCGTAGTATCTTAATTTGTACATTAAAGGTGAAAATTTCCTGGTTATGTAATCAGAGCTTAAGTGGCAGATTATAGTTGCTGAAGCCTGAATTTTGTTTCTCTGAATGTAGTAATTAAAAATAATGTGCCTGAGTTATTTTGCTGTTGTTGTGTGTGTGTTTTGTTTTGTTTTTTGAGACGGAGTCTCGCCCTGTTGCCCTCGCCCAGGCTGGAGTGTAATGGCGTTAGGCTCACTGCAACCTCTACTTCCCGGGTTCAAATGATTGTCCTGACTCAGCCTCTGCAAAAAGAGTTTATTAAAGGCCCAGTTAATTTTTTTCTGGAGATCCTCCATTGCACATGTCCCAACCTGCTCACTTCAGTCATGGAAGAAGCCTTTCCTGCTGAGAGATGCTACAGAGTCCTGGAAAGCTACAGGCAGATGCAGTTAAGGTTAGACAAAAGGGGACTGGGAGGATCTTACTGACGATGAGGTTGTTATTGCTTTAAGACAGTTTCTAGACTTTGTAATATATAACAAAGTTAGATTTCTGTTAAAAATTTGAATTCCAGAGCCAGGCGCAGCGGCTCATGCCTGTAATTGTAATATTTTCTATCCATAGCATAAAATGGTTTTCCATTTGTTTGTGTCATCTCTGACTTCTCTAAGCAGTATTTTGTCATTCTTGTCATAGAAAGCTTTTACCTCCCTGGTTTGCTGTATTCCTAGATATTCTGTTCTTTTTGTGGCAATTTTTTAGTTAAATTTGACTTTGAAGCATTTATTTTCTTAAAAATAACTGTGGTAGCCAGCGCAGTGGCTCACGCCTGTAATCCCAGCACTTTCGGAGGCGAGGTAGGTGGATCATGAGGTCAGGAGTTTGAGACCATCACATGGTGAAACCCCATCTCTACTGGAAATACAAAAATTAGTCGGGCACGTACCTGTAATTCCAGCTACTCGGGGGGCTGAGGCAGGAGATCACTTGAACCCAGGAGGCAGAGGTTGCCGTGAGCTGAGATTGCGCCATTGAACTCCACCCTCGGTGAACGAGCAAGACTCAATCTCAAAAAAAAAAAAAAAAAAAAAACCTGTGGAAAAATTTATCGATGTGTTTTTCTCTAAACATAATTTTCTTTTACACAACTCTTTTTTTCACACAGAGACTTTCTCTGCCAAAAATTTATTATTCGTTTTTTGACTCTTCTCAGGGTTATTTCTTCCCAGGGGAGACTGTAACCAAGCAGGTGCAATTTCAGCCCAGTCTTGAAGAAGATAGGCATCGGCTGGCCAGGTAAACTCTAAACAATTGTAAATAACTACCTTGTAAAGTTATATAATTTATATCTTGTATTTATTTACCATAAATATTTATTAAGCTGTAATTTTCGTTTTATTTTTTATTCTGGTATGTACAACTATATCTACATAACACCAATTTCAGTATTTTAATAAACAGAAGAAATATATCTATAGCTTTGCAAAAAATATAAGCCTGATACATTTATATCTGTATAAGATTTGTAGAATTAATTTCCTAAGGCTCAAGGAACTAAAGTACACATATATATACCCCCCCATTAAATTTAAATTAAATAGATTTATATTTTGCTAAATTGAATGCTGTATAACATTTATAACCAGATACACAAAATATAAATTGAATCATGAATGGACTGCTGATAATAGGTACCATAACTTGCAAATGTGATTTCAGTTAAAAAGAGGAAAATAATTGCTTTGCTGGATTTTCATTGCATGCTAATCACAGTCACCATTACAAAAGATCAGTTTAATTACAGATTATTCAGACATGCAACACACGTCTAAATATTAAATTGAGACTGCAATAAAATATTTAAATCTGCAAAAAGACACTAGAACATGTGGTCAATAATACCATGAGCTGCCACAGGTTTTTAATAGATAATGCAAATGATAGGCAGTTCTTTATGCCACCACAAGAGGAAAAACTGGTACTGGTGAATCTCATTCATATCAAAGAAGAAAAAAATGCACAATTCAATATGTAAAAAAGATTGTTTATACCAGATACATACATCATAATCATGGTTATTTGATATATTAAGTATTCAGTATTAGAGTTTGCAAAATATATATAATTCTGTTGCTTATGAGTGATTAGCAAAAGCCCAACTATTCAAACAGCCATAAAGAAAAATTTTTTAGTAAATTATGTATCTTTTAAAAAAGTTGAAAGTGAAACTGTCAACCACATAGGAGCCTTATGAGTTCCTTTTAATGGTAGTTAGATGGCAAGAGCTGGTATTTTGGTTAAGTCAGCCAATTCAAAACCACAGAGAGAAGTTATCAGGTATCAAATTTTAAAGCAGATTTTATTCATTAAAAGCATCTTAAGCAGCAGAAATTACAGCAATGAAGCAATTTAGTATTTCCACTAATGATAATTTGTATTAAACATGTTAGATTCTGTGTTGGCCATTTGACATCTGCTTTTCCTATTATTAACTGCTCCATAAACATACTGAATCACAGGGCCATAAGAGCAATCACTGTGGCTGACATGCTTTTTGTCAGGTAGCTCTTAAGAGCCTAGAAACGTTCTATTATTCCCAACCACTGACAGCAACATGCATTATTTTATTTTGTATTCAATAGGGAAGAGCCCCACGTTTTTTCCTTCGAACCATCATGATCATAAAGAAATAGTCCCAGTTCCCTGAAAACTCTGCTTTCCTGCCCCTGCATGAAATGGCCATTGGGAGGCTCCCCCATGGCCTGCCTTGCCTCTCGTTTCTGATGGAAGTGTATTAAACACCTTTTAATGGCATTCACCTTTGTTTTATGAATTAAGATCCAGGCAAAATTCAAGAAATCATGGTGCTATCTTTGTTACCAGAAATGTATATGGGGTTGGACCAGGCACAACGTCTCACATCTGTAATCTTAACACTTTGGGAGGCCGAAATGGACAGATCACCGGGAGGTCAAGACCAGCCTGCCCAATACAGCAAAACCCTGTCTCTACTATAAATACAAAATTAGTCATGTGTGGTCGTGGGGGCCTATAATGCCAGCTACTCAGGAGGACAAGGCAAGAGAATCGATTGAACCTGGGAGGTGGAGGTTGCAGTGAGCAGAGATCAGGCCAGTGCACTCCAGCCTAGGCGACAGAACGAGACTCTATCTCAAAAAAAAAAGTAATTGATAGTTTGATAAAAATGACAATTTGTAGGCTGCTCTAGGTAGCACAGACATTTTATATTCATTCTCCAAATACATGAGCATAGAATGCTCATTTATTTGAATTGTCTCTCATTAACTTTCAGTAATGTTTTGTAGTTCTTGTAGAGATATTTTACCTTCCTGGTTTGTGTTTTGTTGTTGTTGTCATTTGAGATGGAGTCTTGCTCTGTCATCTAGGCTAGAGTGCAATGGTGTGGTCTTAGCTCACTCACACCTCCACCTCCTGGGTTCAAGTGATTCTCCTGCCTCTCCCGCCTCAGCCTCCCAATTAGCTGGGACTACACTCGTGTGTCATCACTCCTGGCTAGTTTTTGGTATTTTTAGTAGAGTTGGGGTTTCACCATGTTGACCAGGCTGGTCTCAAACTCCTGACCTCAAGATCCATACTCCTTGATCTCCCAAAGTGCTGGGATTACAGGCGTGAGCCACTGTGCCCAGCCTACTTCCCTGGTTTAATGTATTTCTAGGTATATTATTTTTTTGTTTATGGCTCTTGTAAAGACAACTTCTTGATTTTATTCTCAGCTTGGATGTTATTGGTGTAAGGAAATGCTACTCATTTGTGTATATCAATTTTGTATCCTGAGACTTTGCTGAAGTCATTTTTAAGCTTAGGAGTCTTTTGGTAAAATCTTTAAAGTTTTCTAGGTAGAGAATTATATCATGAGTGAAGATAATTTCATTTCTTCTTTTCCTATTTGGATGCCATTTATTTCTTTATTTTATTAGATTGCTCTGACTAGGACTTCCAGAACTATGTTGAATAGGATTGTTTAGAGTGGATAGTCTTATTTTTATTCTAATGAGAAATGCATGCTGCTTTTGCCTGTTCAGTATGTTAGTGGAGGATTTGTTGTACGTGGCTCTTAGTATTTTGAGGTATGTTTCATCTATGCCTGCTTTGTTGAGAATATTTTCATGAATGAATATTGGATTTTTTTGAATGCTTTTTCTATATCCATGGTGTTAATCATATAATTTTTTGCTTTTAATTACATGGTGAAATGCACTTATAGACTTGTATATGATGAAACATACTTGCACAAGTGATATAATCCTCACTGATTGTGGCAAAATAACTTTTTGATTTCCCTGTGGATTCAGCTTGCTAGTATTTCATAGAGGAGTTTTGTTTTGATGTTCGCCAAAAATATTGGCCATAGTTTTTTGTTGTTGTTGTGGCTTCACTAGATTTTGGTATCAAGATGATGCAGATTTTATATAAGAAGTTAGGGTAAAATTCCACCTGGATTTTTTGGAAAAACATTCAGCAGAATTTGTACCAGCTCATCTTTGTATATGTGGTAAAATTTGGAAGTGATTTCATATAATTCAGGCCTTTTTATAATTGGTATTTTTTTTATTACCAATTCAATTTCATTATATATTTTATATATTTTTGCCCTGCTCAAGAGTTCTGTTTCTTCCTGGTTCGATCTTGGAAAGTTATGTGTCTCCAAGAGTTTATTCATTTTCTCCAAATTTTCTAGTTTGCAGGCATAGTGATGTTCATAGTAGTCTCTGATGGTTTTTTGTATATATGTAGAATTAGTTTTGATTTCACATCTCTAACTTTTAAATAGATTCAGAGTGCAAAGAGAAAAAAAAAATGCACAAAAGAAGTTTGACAAAATTTAACATTCCCTTATGATAAATGTCTGAAAAAATTAGGTATAAAACAAATGCACTTCATCCAGTAAGTGCCACATATAACCAAAAAATACTAACACTGTACTAAACAGGGATATGTTGCTAGCTTTTACTCTTAAAAGCTAGAACGCCAAAACCTAAAATGCAATAAAAAATAAAATAAAAAAGAAAGAAAAGCAGTGATTACCAAAAAAAAAAGGCAGTGTCTGCAAAGTGAAATAAATGACACATTCCTACCCCCCCCCCAAAAAAAGAGAGCTAGAACAAAAGGAAGGATGCCCACTCTAGTCAGTCTTACTAAACATAGTACGGAATGTCCTGAAGAAGGAAATTAGAGAATAAATTCAAAGATATCCAGATTGGAGAAAAGGAAGTTAAATTATTCCTGTATAATTTTATTTTATCACTATACATAATCTGAAGTATAGAAAAGCCTAAGACTTTAGTAAATACTAAAAATAACAAACAGGCTGGGCACGGTGGCTCATATCTATAATCCCAGCACTTTGGGAGGCCGAGGCAAGCGGATCGCAAGGTCAGGAGTTCAAGACCAGCCTGGCCAACATAGTGATACCTTGTTTCTACAAAAATTAGCCAGGTGTAGTGGTGGGTGTCTGTAGTCTCTACTTGGGAGGCTGAGGCCAGAGGATCATTTGAACCCGGGAAGCAGAGGCTGCAGTGAGCCGAGATCACACCACTGTGCTCCAGCCTGAACAACAGACCAACAATTCATCTCAAACAACAACAAAACAAATTAAACTTTTAAAATATAAAAGCACCATCAAAAAGTCGTAGCATTTTTCTACATTAATAACTATCTTCGATCTTGCATGGCGGCTCACGCCTGTGATACCAGCACTTTGGGAGGCTGAGGTCGGCAGATCATGAGGTTAGGAGTTCAAGACCAGCCTGGCCAATAGGGTGAAACCCCGTAACTTCTACAAGTACAAAAATTAGCTGAGTAGGTGGCAGGCAGCTGTAGTCCCAGGTACTCGGGAGCTGAGGCAGAAGAATTTATTTGTAACCTGGGTGGAGGAGGTTAAAGTGAGCTGAGATAGAGCCACTGCACTGCAGCCTAGGTGACAGTGAGACTCAGTCTCAAAAGAAAAAAACAAAACAAAATCAAACAAAAAACAAAAAGCTATCTCCAAATGAAATTAAAAAACGATTTCATTTACAAGAACTATAGTTTGAAATAAATTTAACCAAAATTTAAATTTATATCATTTTATTAAATTTTATTAAATTTAATACTTTATATTTGACTGTAAAGATTATAGAAATTAAAAAATACATAAATGGAATAATATTATCCATGAACAGGCATTATTAATAAATATTTGTATTACACAAAATTTTCTATAGGTTTAATGCAACCTCTATCAAAATACCAGTGACATACTTCATAGAAATTTTTAAAAAGTATATCCAAAATTCATATGGTACCACAAAAGAGCCTGAATAGCCAAAGCAATCAAGACAAAAGAAGTGAAGGTATCACCCTACCTGACTTCGAAATATACTATAAAGCTATGGTAACCAAAACAGTATGGTACTTGAATAAAAAGAGAAACCTAGGTCAATGGAGCAGAAGAAAAAAAGAGCAGAAATATATCCATGTATTTACAGCTAACTGATTTTAAATATAGGTGACTTTTTAAAAGGGAAAGAATTAAATGATGTTAAGAAAACTTTATATTCACATGCAGAGAGAAAAAAAATGAGACCCTCTTCTCACACCATATGTAAAAATAAACTCAAAATAAATTAGCAACTTTAAGGCCTGAAACTCTGAAACTACTGTTATCAAAAAATACAGTGAATGCCCTATAACATTGGTCTGGGCAGCAAGTTTTTTGATTTAACCTAAATATCCCAGGACACAAAAGATAACTTCAAATTAAAAAGCTGCTGTGCAGAATCTGATACAATCAACAGAATGTGACAAGGGAGAAAATATTTGCAAATTATACATGTGACAAGGGGTTAATATCAAAAATATAGAAAAAACTCAATGACAATACAATTAAAAAACTAATAACTACTAAAAATAAGCAAATAGCTGAAAAAAGTTTTTTTTCAAGAAAAGACAAACACATATCCAACGGATATATTTGAAAATGCTCAATGTCAATTATTATCACAAAAAGGCAAGCCAAAATATAAAAACTATGAGATATCAACTCATTCCTGTTAGAATGACTCTCATTAAAAAGAAAAAAGTGTTGGTAAAAATGTGAAGAAAAGGGAATCCTTGCACACTTTGGTTTGAATGTAAATGAGAACAGCCATTATGAAAAACATTTGAGATTTCAAAAAAAACTTAACTACTATGTAATACAGCAATTGCACTACTGGATATATATACAAAACAAATAATATCAGAATGAAGAAACGTATGCACTTCTGTTGTTTGCAGCACTTTTCACAATAGCCAAAATATAGAATAAAGAGTTCAACATCCAATAAGTAAATGAAGACAAGGTGGTAGGTATACACAATGGAATACTATTTATTTATTTATTTATTTATTATTTATTTATTTATTTATTTATTTTGAGACAGAGTCTCCGTCACCAGGCGCCGGGCTGGAGTGCAGTGGTGCGATCTTAGCTGACTGCAACCTCCACCTCCTGGGTTCAAGCAATTCTCCTGCCTCAGCCTCCCAAGTAGCTAGGATTACAGGTACCCACCACCACACCCAGCTAAATTTTTTTTTTTTTTTTTTTTTGAGACAAAGTCTCGCTGTGTCACCAGGCTACAGTATAATGGCAAGATCTCAGCTCACTGCAACCTCCACCTCCCGGGTTCAAGTGATTGCCCTGCCTCAGCCTCCCAAGTAGCTGGGATATACAGGCACCTGCCACCACACCCAGCTAATTTTTGTTATTTTTAGTAAAGACGGGGCTTCACCATGTTGGCCAGGCTGGTCTCGAACTCCTGACCTCAGGTGAACCACCTGTCTCAGCCTCCCAAAGTGCTGGGATTACAGGCATGAGCCACCATGTCTGGCTGCTAATTTTTTATTTTTAGTAGAGACAGGGTTTTACCATGTTGCCCAGGCTGGTCTCAAAGTCCTGACCTCAGGTGATCTGCCTGCCTTGGCCTCCCAAAGTGCTGGGATTACAAGCATGAGCCACTGTGCCCGGCTAATCATGGGATACTTTCTATCACTCTGAGCAGCAACATATGTTCGGGAAAGAGAAATCAGCCTGAAACAACCCCAACCAATGTTAGCAGGGGCTGGGAGAAGACTTTGGCCATTTTTGGAATCATTTCATTTTCTACAAGTAGAACGAGCTTTTGGACCACTGCAATGCTTACAGGTAAGCTTAGAAATGAGCTGTTTTCCCAGCCTGGGCAACACAGTGAAACCACATCTACACACACACACACACACACACACACACACACACACATACACACACACACAATCAGGTTTAAAAATTAAAAATGCAAAAAATCCAATCACTTTTGCACCAACTGATACAAAAAATTAGTTGGGCGTGGTGGCATGCACCTGCATTCCCAGTAAGCTGGGAAACCAAGGCAGGAGGATTGCTTGAATCTAGAAGGTGGGCAGAGGTTACAGTGAGCCGAGATCCTGCCACTGCACTCTAGCCTGAGCAACAGAGGCAGACCCTGTCTCAAAAAAGAAAAAAAAAGAAAAGAAAGAAAGAAAGAAGCTGTTTTCCCTCCTGGGCCTGCCAGCTTCCTCCACCAATGGCAGCTGTTCCTAGAAGGGCCCCTGCAGATGTTCTAAGGTGAGCTGCCCAATATGGTAGCCACTAGGTCCATGTACATATTTAAATTAAAATTAAATAACATTAAGAATTTTGTTTGTTGGCCAGGTGCGCTGGCTCACACCTGTAATCCCAGCATTTTGGGAGGCTGTAGCAGGCAGATCACCTGAGGTTAGGAATTTGAGAGCAGCCTAGGAAACAGGATGAAACCCCATCTCTAGTAAAAATATAAAAATTAGCCAGGTGTAGTGGCAGATGCCTATAATGCTAGCTATTCAGGAGGCTGAGGCAGGAGAATTGCTTGAACCCAGGAGGTGGAGGGTGCAGTGAACTGAGATCGTGCCATTGCCCTCCAGCCTGGGCAAGAAGAGCAAGATTTCATCTCAAAAAAAAAAAAAAAAAAGAATTTAGTTTGTCAGGTGCCATATTGGACAGGGCAGATGACGTTAACAGAATGTTTCCTGCAAGTTCTATTGCACAGGGCTAGGCTAAGCAGAAATGCCCGTTTGATGCTGGCAGACATTGGAATCTTTTCTCTTTCCTTGTTAAACATCTCTGGTAAGAGCCATGCAATACCAAACAGCACTGTGGAAAGGCATGGGCAGGAGAGACGCTGCTGCGGCTGCTGAGCAGTTACTCAAGTTCAGTCTCTCTGTGCCCTACGCTGCAGCCAGTGTTCTGATGCCTCAGCTTGTTAAAGCCCTGGGTCTTACTCTCTCCTCAGTCCCTTCATTGAGAATTCAAATAAACCTCCATACCCTCTCCCTAGAAAAAGTACACACAGTTCTACACACTATTTCACAGGCTTTGTGGACTACTCTCTTCCCAGAGTCACTCCTGCCACCCGTGGCCCTCAGGCTAGGTACCCTGATCTAGACACTGATGGGAGAGTTGAGGCCCACAGAGGCTGCGTGACATGCCCAAGGACACACAGTCACCTGTTGGCAGGCGGAGATCAGGCCTTAGAACTCCCAGGGAGACGTGGTTCTCTAGTTCGACACTACCAAGGATGCAACTTTCACCAAACATACGCCAAGCTCTCCAGCTCCCTGGCTCCTCCAATGAGCCAAAAAGTCCAAGGGAGACTCTGACTTACCAGTTACATTCTGGAGGAACCAGCTTGGTCAGCTCTTCCAGAGATTTCTCCGACCTGTACTCCTGGCAGGAAGCACATCAGATGTACTGTTCAAAGGTGGGAACTCCACGAAGCTTCTGCCCTGCCCGGGTTACCCTGACCGGGACCTCGGGAAATACTCACCTGGATGAAGGCCACAGTGACCACGATGAGCACTGCCTAGAGAGCAAATAGAGAAGGGTGTTGGTGCCAGAGGCTCAGTGAGAGAGGGAATGGGGTGTGGCAGGCTAGGGGCTTCTCTTTTATGATACATTTCCTTTCTTCTTGCAAAATAAGTGCACAGTGCAGAAATTTAGAAAATATACTAGCCAGAAGAGCAGGGAAAAATTCACACTATATTCTGCTACCCAGAGGTGCACATTTGGGAGTTCCCATCTAGATTTTTCTACATAGACACCCTTAAGGCACTGCATCATATAATATGGACATATTCTTTTATAAACTGCCGTTTTCACTGAGCATGCTTCAAACTTCCTTCTCCGCAGCAGACATGGATCTAATCCCAGCCTTTTTTATTTTTTTTTTTTTTTTTTTTGAGACGGAGTCTTGCTCTGTCACCAAGCTGGAGTGCAGTGATGTGATCTCGGCTCACTGCAACCTCCACTTCTTGGGTTCAAGTGATTCTCCTACCTCAGCCTCCTGAGTAGCTGGGACTACAGGTGTGCACCACCACACCCAGCTAATTTTTTTGAATTTCTAGTAGAGACAGGGTTTCACCATGTTGACCAGGATGGTCTCGATATCCTGACCTTGTGATCTGCCTGCCTCGGCTTCCCAAAGTGCTGGGATTATAGGCATGAGCCACTGCACCCGGCCTACCCCAGCCTTTTAATTGGAAGCAGCAAATTCCATCATGGGGAATGAGTCTGTGTTTGAATTTTAAAACACCAGCTTGAACAAACAGAAAGAAGTGGGCAATGATACCCATCAAAAGGTGCTCAGGCTGGGTGTGGTGGCTCATGCCTATAATCCCAGCTATTTGGGAGGCCCAACGCAGGCAGATCACCTGAGGTCAGGAGTTCGAGACCAGCCTGGCCAACACAGGAAAACCCCATCTCTACTAAAAATACAAAAATTAGCTGGGCGTGGTGCCAGCCACCCGTAAACCCAGCTACTCAGGACACTGAGGTGGGAGAATCGCTTGAACCTGGGAAGCGGAGGTTGTAGTGAGCTGAGCTCATGTAGTGAGCTGTCCAGCCTGGGCAACAGAGCAAGACTCTGTCAAAAAAAAAAAAAAAAAAAAAGAAAGAAAGAAAGAAAGAAAGGAAAGAAAGGAAAGAAAGAAAGAAAGAAAGAAGAGAGAGAGAGAGAAAGAAAGAAAGAAAGAAAGAGAACGAAAGAAAGAAAGAGAAAGAAAGAAAGAAAGAAAGAAAGAAAGAAAGAAAGAAAGAAAGAAAGAAAGAAAGAAAAAGGTACCAGGAGAAGTCAGACATGAAAGGCCATGTATTGTCTAAATCCATTTCTGTGACATATCCAGAATAGGTCAACCCACAGAGACAGAAACAGATGGGTGGTTGCCAAGGGCTGGCAGGAGGGCGACAGGAAGTGATTGCCTAGTGAGTTCAGGGTTTCCTTCTGGGGTCATGAAAATGTTCTGGAACTAGGCCGAGGTGGTGGGTGCACCATGTCATGAATGTACTCAATTCCGCTGAATTGTTCACTGTGAAACAGTCAATATTTTATTATGTGAATTTCATCTAAATAAAAAAAATGTAGAGTGCCCAGTGGTTATCTCTGGGTAATGGATCAAGGGTGTTATTCTTTGGAAGGCAAACGTGCACAGCCCAGGGTCTATTTCCCCCCATCCCAGGGTCACGGGAAAGGAATTTCCTGCAGCACTGCTCTAGCAAAGACCCAGAAGCACCTGTGTGTCCACCAAGCAAGCGCCGGCCAAATAAACCAGGGCTCCTTGATACGGGGGTAAAGGAGGATGTGGATTTGCTTTCCTTTCTTTCTTCTGTATGTTCCTTTTTCCCCCCTACAGCAAACTCCTTTTTTCTTTGTGTAAGAATAACAAGCAGAGACTCAGCAGACCTGTGGCTGCCCGCCCGGGAGCCAAACGCTGTCGGGGAACTCACCGTGGTGATGCTGACGGCGTCCTCATACTCCCTGGTAAGGATGCTCACCAGGGCAGAGCCCAGCAGCAGCAGGATCAGGGGGTTCTTAAACTGAAGAGGAAATACACGGCGGGGCATGTTCTTTAGTCTCAGGAGCCAGAATGGGTTTCTTACTGTGCAGAAGCGTGTGTGACAGCGTTCTCAGTTCGAGGCCAGGCTCCAGCCCAGGTCAACAGCAGGGTGACCCAAGGACTGGGGAGACCACCCCTATGCAATGGTCCTCCTCTGTCTGGAACTCCACCCCAGTGACCCTCCCAGGAGTTGTCCTCACACTGTCCACATCAAGACATCAGCTTCGGCCCTGCCTTTGAGTTCTTGGTCTCACCTCTACATCTACATGACACTCCAGGGCAGGACCTTCAGCAAGATGCCAGTCCTGGCTCAGCACAACCAAGGATTCTCTCTCACCACATTGGCTCCCCAAATCCTGCACGTCCCAGTCACCAAACTCAGTGCCAACCTGCTCCGGTAATAGCCTCTGCCGATCCAGTGAGGTCCCTCCTTAAAACAGCTATTCCCAAAACTTCCTGATAAGATTTTTACTTTGTTTTATATATCTGCCCTTTCATTTCAGAGACATCTCATGGTAGTGCATCTTCCAGCGGATTGAAAGAAACACGAACATATAAAACCGGGTTTAGAGGGCAGACCACAGATCAGGATCAGGAAGAGAGTTAAAATATTAACAGATGCTGGCACAGAGGCTCATGCTGTAATCCCAGCATTTTGGGAGGCTGAAACAGGAGGACCACTTGAGCCCAGGAGTTTGAGTCCAGCCTGGGCAGCTCAGCAAAACCCTATCTTTACAAAAAAAAAATGAAAAAATTATAGCCGGGAATGGTAGTGTGCACCTGTGATCCCAGCTACTCAGAAGGCTAAGGCAGGAGGATCACTTGGGCCTAGGAAGTTGAGACTCCAGTCAGCTGTGTTTGTGCCACTGTACTCCTGCTTGGACAGCAAAGCGAAACCCTATCCCAGGAATAATAATAATAATAAATAATAATGCACCAGGTCTGGGTACCTTGATTCCCAGGCCTCCAGGCTCCTGTCCCTTCAGGGCCTCTGCACCCTGCCCTCCAGTGACGCCCTCCATCCACATCCTCACATAGCTTCTCTCCTCACTTCACTCGGGTCTCTGCCAAGATGCCATGTCCTCAGAGCACCAGCCTAGTGCCTCCCTCCATCCCATCCAGAGCATCCACCCAGCCAATGCTTCCAGAGCCTTAGGTTGTGCTAAGGTGGAATTCCTAATGGTGAGACTCCTGAGGCAGAGGAACAGGGCTACCTTGTGAGTTGGTAAGTTCCCTGTTACTGCGGGAAAGACAGGAGAATCACATTTGGCACATGGCAAGAACTCAACACATGTAAGGAATTAGTAAAGAAGTGCAGACAGAATCTGTATACTCATCCAGGGCAGGAAAACCCAGCCATCGGGAGCTCCCATCCAGTCCTACGAGGATTCACGCAGATGCACTGCTGAATCAACAAGGTATAAAATGAATGAGCAGGTCCTCTGTTCTCAAGAAATTTAAGAGGTTTGATTTTGGGAAACACTCTGGCTGAAGGCTGGAAGAGGACCCTTGGTGTGAAAGAAGATGTTCATGGTGGGTTTTGACAGGGCAGAGGGGAAAGAGGACAATCAGGGGAAGTGGGGGAGTGGGTCCTAGTGGAAGGGGTGCCAGGGCAGAGTGAAGAGGGCTCCAGCCGCAGAGGGGAGCTCCTCTCTCACAGTCCACGTCTCAGCCTCCTTTCCTGAACCCCAGCTTCCGGGAGCCTCCACTGCCTCTTCTCAGCCCTGCAGTTTTAGGAAGCTTCTGGGCTGGCCAGAGCCACCTGCATACCCAGAAACCTATTTTGGTGCCAAAATGCACCCATGAAGAACATCCCCAGAACACTGAGAACTGAGCCATGATCAGGGAGGGGACCACAAGAAGAGTGGAGACCAAGGATGCTACATGGAGGACGGTGATTGGTCCCTGAATCAACCAATTGAGGAAGCTATAAACACAGAGCCAATAGGAAGGCAGCTGAAGCCTGGGGCAGCCCAGGGGCCAGAGAATGAATAAGGGGAGATGTCAGGGTTGGGGCCAAGGGCAAGCGAAAGGCTGGAAAAGTGCATCTAAGGCCATCTAATTGCCATCAGACACCTGGAAAACCCTGCCTGTTCGCTGGGCCTTTCTGAGCTGGTCCTGGGAAGGTGGCGGGGGTGCAGACTTCCAGACTGGAACTTGGAGCCATGTCAATCGCAGTGTTTTCTTTCCTCTTCCTAGTGGCTTCCAGGCGTTTGATTGTGTGCCATTCATTCAGCGCCACGGCAGCACTGATGGCAGCAGCAAGCAGGGGCAGGGGCAGGGGCTCTGGGTGCAGCTCCCTGGCCGCACTTCTCTGCACTACTCCTCACTGCCATGTGACTTTGGGCTCAGGTTACAGATTCTATAGGACACCCAGTTACATCTGAATTTCAGATCAACAAGGAACATTTTCTTCTTAGTATAAGCATGTCCATTCTATTATTTGGGACACACTTACACTAGAAATTGCTTCTTACCTATCTGAAATTTACTTTTTCGGGTTTTTGTTATTGTTGTTTGAGACGTGGTCTCACTCTGTTGCCCACACTGGAGTGCAGTGGTGCAATCTCAGTTCACTGCAGCCTCCACCTCCCGCGTTCAAATAATCCTCCCACCTCAGCCTCCTGAGTAGCTGGGATTACAGGCATTCACTACCATGCCCAGCTAATTTTTGTATTTTTAGTAGAAATGGGGTTTTGTCATGTTAGCCGGGCTGGTCTTTAACTCCTGGGCTCAAGTGATCCACCTGCCTCAGCCTCCCAAATTGCTGGGATTACAGGCGTGAGCCACCACGCCTGGCCTGAAATTCAAATTTAACAGGGCATCCTATATTGTTATCTGCTAAACCTGGCAACTCTGGGGAAATCTTTGAACCTCTGTACTTCTCTTTCCTCATGTGCAAAGCCAGGATGAGGAGGATTAGTAAGTGCATGCTCACTTATTCACCTACTCACTGAGCATGGGGCCTGAAGCCAGCTGTACTGTCCATGAATGTGATCACTGTTTTTCCTGATCAGGGCTGCCTGGGGAGTTGGCGATTTGCTCATGGCGGATGCTCATGCTGGCTAGGAGCAGCCCGAAAGAGGAGGGACCAGTCCAAAGATGCCTTCGATCAACACTGCAAGATCTAATGGCTGCCCCACCCTCCCTGGCTTATGCTTATTAATGCAAAGAATGACACCTCTGGTCCTACCTGATCCAGGTATTTCTTCCACACAGGTTCCGTATTGTCAGCGACAAACTCATTCCAGCCATGGACCAGCCGGCGCTGCGTCACAGAGAACTCCGACAGCCCGGTGTGTAAGTCCACCTGCAAGGAGAGGTCGAGCACAATCTCACTGATGGGCCCAGCAAGGAATGAGGCAAGAAGGCACAGACTCCCACTCGAGAAGGCAGTGGCTTCCGTGATGGGCAGGGACACAGGCTTGTCCATCCAGGTGCTGGGACTTGTTCAAAGACCCTGTGCAGATGGGACAGAGAGAGAAGGAAAATGCACAGTCCAATGACCATTATCATCACAGCAGAAAAGATGACCCCTGTCTCAAATTTCGATAAATGGAATTTTGGTGTGGACTTCCTGAAATGCCAAAACTTACACTTTCTTCTTAAAAAAAAAAAAAATGGGTCTGTAAGAAATAAGAATAAAGAGTTCCTCTTCAACGCTTTTCTCTTAGTTCATTACAAATAAATAACAGTTTATTCAAAGGCTAATTTACTTTAAAGCTTTTGCTAATAATCTTAAAGTAGCTGTTAGCCATAATAAAGAAATAAGTGCATATGTGTTCTTAGTTCTTCCACTTTAACCTAGATATTTGCCCTGACATTCCTGGACAAGCCCAGGCAAGTCTTAGGTCATAGCTTATTCTCCTTCCTTATTTGGAAATGTTATCACTTCTCAGAGAATTCCTCAAGTTACTTTCTCATTTCCTTTGTTCTCCTTTGCCTTTACTTCTTTAGAAAATTTCCAAGTTTTTAGCCAATCGGGTCAAGCATAGAACGTGAGGTCCCATTCCGGCCAATGCAAACAGGATGCAGCAGTAGGGCAATTGCGTCAGGTTATGAAAGTCATAAATGTCCCTGTCTCCTTTGTTCAGGTGTGCTCTCCTGGCAAGACTGCCGGCAAGTTGCACCCTTCCTGCAGGAAGTAAGCTAGCCTTGATGAGTGATCCATTGTCTTGGTGTGGCTTCTTCCTGACGTTATAAACCTGTTTCCAACAGGTCTTGGGAATGTAAAATGGTGCAGCTGTTATGGAAGACTGTGTGCCAGTTCCTCAAAAAATTAAAAAGGGAGTTATCAGATCCAGCAATTCCATTTTTGGGTGTACACCCAAAGGAAGTGGAAGTGGGTCTTGAAGAGGTGTTTGTACAGCCATGTTCATAGTGCTGCTCACAAAAGCCAAAAGAGGGAAATAATCCACCAATCTGCCAAGGGTTGAATGAATGCATAAATGTGGTACACATGCACAATGAAATATTTAGCCTCAGAACGAAAGAAAATGCTGACACAGGCTACAACATGGATACACCTTTAAGTTGAACCTTGAGGTTGAAGTTAGGTGAAATAAACCAGACACAAAAAGACAAGTTCTGTTAATTCCACTTATGAGTTACCTAGACTGGTCAAATTCATAGGGACAGAAAGTAGAATGGTGGGTGCCAGAGGCTAGAGGGAGGGGGAATAGGGAGTGAGTATTTAATGGAGACAGATTCAGTTTTACGAGATGAAAAGAATTCTGGAGATGCTAACGTAGCTCCTACCTTGATGACTGTGAGTCTTAAGTCCCTCCCATGAGAGGGTCCTACCCTATAATCTGGGGGAAGGAATGCCGATGTCATGAAGCTTTCCTGAAAACCCAAAGACAGACTTCAGTGACCTTTCATGTAGCTGAACATGGGGAGGTTCCTGGAGAGTGGCACCCAGGGAGATGTTTGAACCACCATGTTCATAGCAGCACTGGGCAGGCAGGGAAGCTCTGCACCCCTTCACCCATTACTTGCCCTATGCATCTCTTCATCTGTATCCTTTGCAATAGCCTTTATAATAAACTGGTAAATGTTAAAAAAAAAAAAAAAAGAATTCTGGAGATAGACAATGGTGATGGTTGCACAGCAATGTGAATGTACTTAATGCAACTACAAGGTACACTTCAAAATGGTTAAGGCCAGGCACAGTGGCTCACACCTGTAATCCCAACACTTTAGGAGGCTGATGTGGGAGAATCGCTTGAGTCCAAGAGTTCAGAGCTAATCTGGGCAATATAGAGAGACCTTGGCTCTACAAAAAATTTAAAAAATTAGCCCAGGGTGGTGGCAGACTCCTGTAGTCTCAGCTATTCAGGAGGCTGAGGCAGGAGGATTGCTTAAGCCCAGGAGGTTGAGGCAGCAGTGGGCCTTGATTGCAGCGCTGCACTCGAGCCTGGGCAACAGAGTGAGACCACGTCTTGGAAAAAAAACATGGTTAAGATGGTAAATTCTGTGTTGTGTATTTAACACAATCAGAGATTTCAAAAAATAGGCCTGTCTTAAGAAACGAGTATTTTTTTTAAAGATAAACAAAACTGACAAACCTTTAGCCAGACTAAGAAAAAAAGAATATCCAAAAACAAAAATGAAAAAGGAGACTTTACAATTCATATCACAGAAAGTCAAAAGACCATTAGTGGCTGGCATGAGCAACTACATGCCAATAAATTGGAAAATATAGAAAAAAATGGATACATTTCTAGACACACAGATCCTACCAAGATTGAGCCAGGAAGAACTCCAAAACCTGAATAGAACAATAATAAGTAATAAGATTGAAGCCGTAATAAAAAGTCTTCCAGTTAGGAAAAGTCCAGGACCCAACAGGTTCACTGCTGAATTCTATGAAACATTTAAAGAACTGATACCAATCCTACTCAAATTATTCCAAAAAATGGAGGAGTAGGGAATACTTTCATTCTACGAGGCCACTACTACCTTGATACAAAAACCAGACAAAGACACATTTAAAAAAGAAAACTACTGGCCAATATCACTGATGACTATTGATACAAAAATCCTCAACAAGATACAAGCGAATTGAATGCAACAACACATCAAAAAGAAAGTTCATTATGTCCAAGTGGGACTTATCCCAAGGATGCAAGGATGGTCCACCACACACAAATCCATGAATGTGATACATCGTATCGACAGAATGAAGGGCAAAAACCCTATGATCATTTCAATTAATGCTGAAAAAATATGTGACAAAATTCATCATCCCTTCATAAGAAGCCCTATAAAAAACTGGGTATAGAAGGAATATATCTCGACATAATAAAAGCAATATATGACAGACCCAGAGCTAGTATCATAGTGAATGAAAAAAACCTGAAAGCTTTTCCTGTAGGATACCCACTTTTACCACTGTTATTCAACAGAGTACTGTAACTTCTAGCTAGAGCAATCAGACAAGAGTGAAAAAAAAAAAAAAGGGCATCCAAATTGAAAAAGAGGTCAAATGATTCTTGTTTGCAGATGATATGATCCTACGTTTGAAAAAAACCTAAAGATTCCACCTAAAGGTATTAGAACTCACAAACAAAATCAGTAAACTTGGAGGATACAAACTCAAAACACAAAGGTCAGTAGCATTGCTATATGCTAAGAGCAAGCAAGTGAAAAAGAAATCAATTAAGTAATCCCATTTACAATAGCTGCAAATTAAATATCTAGGAATTAAGTAAAAAAAATCTCTACAATGAAAACTATAAAAGACTGATTCAAGAAACTGAAGACACAGAAAAATGGAAAGCTATTCCATGTTTATGGGTTGGAAGAATCAATATTATTAAAATGTCCATACTACCCAAAGCAATCTACAGCTTTAACACAAACCTTATCAAAATACCAGTGACATTCTTTTTTTTCCCCATTTTTAATTATACTTTAGGTTCTGGGGTACATGTGCAGAGTGTGCAGGTTTGTTACACAGGTATACACATGCCATGGTGGTTTGCTGCATCCATCCCCCTGTCATCTATATTAGATATTTCTCCTAATACTATCCCTCCCTGATCCCCTCCACCCCCTGCTATCCCTCCTCTAGCCACTCCCACCCCCCAGCAGGCCCTGGTGTGTGATGTTTCCCTCCCTGTGTCCACGTGTTCTCATTGTTCCACACCCACTTATGAGTGAGAACATGTGACATTCTTAACAGAAAAAAAATTTTTTCAATTTACATGGGACCACAAAAGACCCAGAATAGCCAAAGTTATCTTAAGGAAAAAGAACAACACTGGCGGAATATTACCTAACTTTAAATCATACAGCAGAGCTTTAGTAACTGAAACGGCATGGTACTGGCATGAAAACAGATACGGAGATCAGTGAAACAGAAGAGAGAACCCGTTATAAATGCGTACATCTACAGCGAACTCAGTTTTGACAAAGGTGCCAAGAACATCCCCTGGGGAAAGGGCACTATCTTTAACAAATGGCATTGGGAATACTAAACATCCATATGAAGGAGGGTGAAATTTGATAGGGGTCAAATAAAATTTGAGATGACTCCTATCTCTCTTTATCAACAAAAATCAAATCAAAATGGATTAAAGACAAGGTGGATAGATTACGTGAGGTCAAGAGTTCGAGACCAGTCTGGCCAACAAGGCAAAACCCCATCTCTACTAAAAATACAAAAATTAGTTGGATGTGGTAGTGCCTGTCTGTAATCCCAGCTACTACAGGAGGCTGAGGCAGGAGAATTGCTTGAACCAGGAGGCGGAAATCCCAGCTACTACGGAAGGCTGAAGCGGGAGATTTGCTTGAACCCAGGAGGCGGAGGTTGCAGTGAGCCAAGATTGCACCACCATACCCCCACACGCCAGCCTGGGCGACAGAGTGAGATTCCATCTAAAAAAAAAAAGGACTGAAATCTAAGATCACTGACTATGAAGCTACCAAGAGAACACTCGGGAAACTCTCTAGGACACTGAACTGGGCAAAGGTTTCTTGAGTAATATCCTATAAGCACAGGCAACCAAGGCAAAAAGGGACAAATGGGATCATATCAAGTTCAAAAGCTTCTGCACAGCAAAGGAAACCATCAACAGAGTGAAGAGACAACCCACAGAATGGGAGGAAATATTCGTAAACTACCCATCTTACACGGGATTAATAACCTGAATATATAAGGAGCTCAAACTTTACAGGAAAAAAATCTAATGATCTGCTTTTGAAATGGGCAGAGATCTGGACAGACATTCTCAAAAGAAGACATATGAATGGGAAACAGGTACATGAAAAGGTGCTCATTGATCATCAGAGAAATGCAGATCAAAACTACAATGAGGTATCATCTCCTCACCGTTGAAATGGCAATAACAAATCCTGGATGTGGAGAAGAGAGAACCCTTGTAGACTGTTGGTGGCAATGTAAACCAGTACAACTACTTTAGTGAACAGTTTGGAGGGTTCCTAAAAAAACTAAAAATACAACTGTCATGTAGTCCACAATCCCACTCCTAGGTACACAACCAAAAGAAAGGAAATCAGAATACTGAAGGGATAGCCATACTCCCAGGTTTATTGCAGCACTGTTGACAACAGCCAAAGTTTGGAAGCAACCTCAGTGCCCATGAACAGACAAATGAATGAAGAAAAGGTGGTGGATATACAAAATGGAGTACTGCGCACCCATAAAAAAGAATAAGATCCTGACATTTGCGACAACATGAACGGAACCGGAGGTCATCATATTAAATGAAATAACATAGTGACCTCTGGGCGCAGAAAGACAAACTTTGCAGGTTCTCATTGATTTGTGGGAACTAAAAATTAAAACAGCTGAACTCATGGAGATAATTGGATGGTTACCAGAGCCTGGTAAGGGCAGGTGGGAGAAAGTGGAGAGGGTTAACGGGTACAAAAATATAGTTAGAAAGAATAAGTAAGACCTAGTATTTGCTGGCACAACAGGGTGCCCGTTGTCAAAAATAATTTAATTGTACATTTAAAAATAACTCAGAGTATAATTGGATTGCTTGTAACACAAAGGATAAATGCTTGAGGGGATGGGTACCCCATCTACCCTGACGTGATTATTACACATTGCATGCCTATATCAAAGTATCTCTGGAACCTATGTACCCACAAAAATTAAAAAGAAAAAAAAGAAACAGTAGCTAAAACAATTATACTGTGCCCAACACCATTCAAGCTCTTTCCTTTTTTTTTTTTTTTGAGACGGAGTTTTGCTCTTGTTGCCCAGGCTGGAGTGCGATGGCATGATCTCTGCTCACTGCAACCTCTGCCTCCTGTGTTCAAGTGATTCTCCTGCCTCAGTTTCCCAAGTAGGTGGGATTACAGTCATGCGCCACCACACCCAGCTAATTTTCTATTTTTAGTAGAGATGGGGTTTCTCCATGTTGGTCAGGCTGGTTTCAAACTCCTGACCTCAGGTGATCCACCCACCTCAGCCTCCCAAAGTGCTGGGATGACAGGCATGAGCCACCATACCTGGCCTCTTAAGCTCTTTCTGTAAACAAATTCTTTAAACACAGCTAATTTATAAGTCAGTAATAATGGAAGGAGTTTGTTGTTCTGGTCACAACAAAGGTGTCCTTGTTTTTGAAAAGTCATTAACAAGAAAACAGTACTCAGTGGTAGAGGTAATAGGGAAAACAACTGATTTCTAGATTCTTTTGAACAGTGAAAGAAAATTTAGCTCATTTTCTAGGTAGGGATAATGTCTAGGCAGAGAAGAAATATTTCCTCCCCCTCTTCAAATACTAATAAACAGAGCTTGAATTTAAACAGACGAGTTATTCTCAAGAAAAGACGCATGAAACGTCAGCTTCCAATGTCCTGAAATTGTAGCAAGCCCTTTTACTGTGGGGGTTTATTTACTCTCCCAAAGTGTAGTGGTTGAGTATTCATGCACACGCACACACACACACACACACACACGCACACACACACTCTGTGCAATGCAAATGTTTCTTATCTTGCACTGGCCAGGAATTCAAACTCACTTGAGAGACTTGGGAGAACTTGGTTTCAGTACCTGGCAACTCCATGGATTATAAAAGATGACAGGTGGGAATATGGGATGACTAAGACTTTGACTTTGATGGGAAACACCCACACTCCATGCTGAGCTGTGCTACCACTAACACTGCACTGTGCTACTTTCTGCGTCTCAACTTCATCGTCCATGCCTTCATGTTTTTGCCAACAAACATGAGGATTAAGAGAAGCAGTGTACACAGGGTGCCTGAAAGGACGCCCGTCTTCCAGTAAGGGCCTGGTGAAGATTAGCTCTACTGACAAGTACTGATATTCTGCCCCTCGAATCCCAACTGTTCAACATCAACAATCTTTTTCAACATGGATGATAAAATTGTATGATATCACAGAATTTCAAAGCACTGTTCAGGGCTTTGTGTTGTTTTCTTTTAAACATAATTAGCACCAGACACAAATTCAATTCTTACACAAAACGCTTTGGCCAAATCCTCTTTATGGCATTTGCACGCTTCCTTGGGGGGCAGGGCTGTCACCTTCTTCTCTTTTTCGATGGCTTTCAGCTCATTCTGTTCATCAATCTGTGAAAAGAGCAGGGTTGCTGTTTAGCAAATTGAACTTTTGTACTGATGCATTCATTTTTTTAATTTAATATTTTTGAGATGGAGGCTCGCTCTGTTACCCAGGCTGGAGTGCAGTGGTGTGATCTCAGCTCATTGGAACCTCTGCTTCCTGGGTTCAAGCAATTCTCCTGCTTCAGTCTCCCAAGTAGCTGGGATTACAGGTACATGTCACCACACCCAGCTCATTTTTTCGTATTTTCAGTAGAAACGAGGTTTCACCATGTTGGCCAGCTAGGATGGTCTCAAAACTCCTGACCTCAGGTGATCTGCTTGCCTCAGCCCCCCAAAGTGCTGTGATTACAGGTGTGAGCCACTGCACCCATCCAGATGCATTTTTAAAAGTATAACATACACACACAAAGTGTGCATACGTGTACAGCTCACAAACTAACCCTTATAACCAGCCTGCAAATTAAGAAACAGATATGACCAGTCCCCAGATGCTCCCTCGGGTTACTTACCTACCTGAAAGGTAACTGCAATTATGGTTGCTATCCTCATAGACTAGGTTTGAACTTTATGGAAGTGATAACACGCACTATACACCCATACATGCTTTCTTGTCTGATTTCTTTTACTCAACACTGTTAGTAAGATTCATAGAAGATGTTGCATGTAGCAACAGTTCGCTAATTTTCACAGCAGCTTAGTATTCCACTGTATGAGTATATCACAATTTATTTGTTCTCCTGTTGATAAACATTTGGTTGTTAGTTGTTGGCTGATACTGACACATCTATTTTTAAGTAAGCTTTTTTTTTTTGTCACCCAGGCTAGAGTACAGTGATGCAATCATAGCTCACTGCAACCTCAACCTCCCAGGCTCAGGGAAGCTTCCTGCTTTAGCCACCTGAATAGCTGGGACCACAGGTGTATGCTATCATACCTGGCTAATTTATTTTATTTTATTTTATTTTATTTTATTTTATTTTATTTTATTTTATTTTATTTGAGACAGAGTCTTGCTCTGTTGCCAGGCGCCAGGCTGGAGTGCAGTGGCGCAATCTCAGCTCACTGCAATCTCCGCCTCCTGGGTTCAAGCAATTCTCCTGCCTCAGCCTCCTGAGTAGCTGGGACTACAGGCGCACCCTACCACGCCCAGCTAATTTTTGTATTTTTTAGTAGAGACGGGGTTTCACCATGTTGGCCAGGATGGTCTCGATTTCTTGACCTCGTGATCCGCCCGCCTCGGCCTCCCAAAGTGCCGGGATTATAGGCGTGAGCTACAGCGCCCAGCCCATACCTGGCTAATTTTTAAATTTTTTGTAGAGATAGGATCTCCCTATGTTGCCCAGGCTGAGCAAACTTATTGAACAGAACTGAAACTTGTAAGTGGACAAAGTAGGGCAACAATACACCTATTTAGAATCCTGAACCTTGAACTCCTGGGATTCTCCGTCCAGTATGTACCATATTGTAGAGACAGCCTCCTGCTGGTGATAGGTGGTATCACAGCCTGGCAGTATGGGACGTTTTAAACAACCCAAGGAAAGGGGAGGGGAAACAGCCAAGTTCCAGGAGTCCCAGCACTCTGTGTTGAGACCCACGGGGCTGGAAAGAAGCCACGTGAAACACCTGGAGACTTTGGGAGGCTTTGCTAACACAAACGAGACCTGAGAATCAGGAAAGCATGAGGTATTTTTGCAATATCATTCCTAGTATCCTGCTACCAGGATGTGATAATCATCTTTTCCTTTTCCACCAGGTTACTGGAAACTAGGAAGGAGGAAACAGGAGAGGTACTAACTTCTTCCTTTAGCTGTAATAGAGATTGCAAATCCCTCTCTTCCTTCTTGCCAGCGCCCTCCCCAACCCCAAACCGTCTCCTCCCAAATGCCTATTTGCTTAGAAAAGCTCTGCTAGCCACTTCCGTTTCCTGGGGCTTCTTACTCATGTCCAGTGCCCGGGAGCACAGCAGCAATTACACAGATCTTTCAGCAGACTTAGCTGTCCTTTGGCAGCCTTCCTCAAGTCAACATTGCGTTTTTTGTAGAGTTACTTCAAAGAAAAATGTGCATTGCACAATAAGACATTCCCCGCCCCCACCCCCCCCCCCGCCCCATTCTAAAGATCTGGTTCCACTATGCCAAAGAAAGTTCTTGATTCTTGCTCACACCACAGGTGGAGGCAGGCTGGGGGCTTGCCACTCGCCCCATCCCCCACACTCCCTCAGCTGCCTGGGTCTTGCTATTTCTCACCACTACATTGAATTCACTTTTCCTCCTTTTTTTTTTGAGATGGAGTCTTGCTCTGTCGTCCAGGCTGGAGTGCAGTGGTGTGATCTTGGCTCACTACAACCTCCTCCTCCCGGGTTCAGGCAATTCTCCTGCCTCAGCCTCTCCAGTAGCTGGGACTACAGATGCACACTGCCATGCCCAGCTAATTTGTTTTTGTATTTTTAGTAGAGACGGGGTTACACCATGTTGGCCAGGCTGGTCTCGAAATCCTTACCTCAAGTGATCTGCCCACTTCAGGCTCCGAAAGTGCTGGCATTACAGGTGTAAGCCACTGCACCTCGCACGAAACACAGAAATCCCATCACGAACACACATATCTCATGCTTGAAAACACTTGTGTAGATTCCAGTGCTCTCAGGATAAGAGCCGGCCCAGACCCCATCCATGCTACAACATGGATGAAACTTAAAGTCATTATGCCTGGTGAAATAAGCCAGACCCAAAAGGACAAATCCTGTAGGATTCCACTTATAGGAAGTCCCTAAAATAGTTAAACTCATAGAGACTGAAAGGGGAACAGAGGTTACCAGGAGTTGGGGAGTTCATGTTTAATGACTACAGAGTCTCTTTGGGAAAGATGAAAGAGTTTTGGAGGTGAATGTTGGTGATGGTTGCACAACAATGGAAATACACTAAATGCCAGTGAACCATGCCCTTAAAAATGGTTAAAATGGTGAAATTTATGTTCTGTATATTTTGCCACGATAAAAACCCAGAAGAAAAGGGCCGGATATGATGTCTCATGCCTGTAATCCCAGCACTTTTGGAGGCCAAGGCAGGTGAATCATCTAAGGTCAGGAGTTTGAGACCAGCCTGGCCAACATGGCAAAACCCCATCGCTACTAAAAATACAAAAATAAGCCAGGCATGGTGGCAGGTGCCTGTAATCTCAGCTACTTGGGAGGCTGAGTCAGGAAGAATTGCTTGAACCCGGAAGGCAGATGTTGCAATGAGCCAAGATTGAGCCACTGCACTCCAGCCTCGACAACTGAGTGAGACTCTGTCTCAAAAAAGAAAGAAATCCAGAAGAAAAGGATCAAAGGCACCCATACCCCTGCCTTTGAGGGCAGGACTAGCAGGAGCCCCAATCTTTCTCAGGCGCTCTGGACATCTGAAGGCCTTGGGTTTTCTGCCCACACGTCCCTGGAGAATGAGCCAGGTGGATTGAGGAGGGCATGGGGTGGCAGGGTGCCGTGCCATGGTGACATTGGAGGGGAAGGGGGGTTTGGCTGCAGAGACCTCCCTCACTCCCCTGTGTTTGGTGACTTGGGGGGCAGAGTCTGAAGCCCAAAGGGGAGAGGACCCAGCCTCCAACTTCCCTCTGTGAGTAAAAGCACCTACAGTGCTGTAACCAAGCACTGGAAACAGGGACTCTGCTCACAGCAGCACAGTTCACGAGACCCAAAGTCAGACACTGCCCAATGCCCATCCACATCCACAGACGACAGAGAAGCAAAATGTGGCCCATCCAGACAGCAGAGCATCATCTCAGCCGTGAACAGCCATGCAATACCAACACATGCGGATGTTAACTGTGGCCTCTGCAAAACCGTTCATTGAAAGCCTAACACCTGATACACCAGAACATGACTTTATCCAGATGGACTCTTTACAGAAATGATCAAGGTCAGATGAGGTCAAATATGAGCAATGTTCTTGCAATAAGGAGAAATCTGCACAAAGACAAACATGCACACAGGGAACTCCACGTGGAGACACAGGAGACAGCCTGTGATGATGGAGCCAGAGGCTGGAGTGACGTGTCCATAGGTCAACCAACGCTGTGGACTGCTGGCCATGCCGGAAGCTCTAAGAGAAGTGGGGAACGGGCTCTCCCCAGGAGCCTCCAGAGGGAGCACAGCCCTGCTGACTCCATGAGTTTTGACCTCCAGCTTCTAGCACTGTGAGACAATACATCTACATTTAAGCCACCACATTTTTGTACTCTGTGACAGCAGCCATGGGAAACTCACACTTGCCACAACACGGATGAACCTGGAAGACATCACGCTAAAGGGAAGAAGCCAGACACAAAAGGCCACACAGTATGTGATTCCACTCACAGGATATGCCCAGAACAGGCAAAGCCATAGGAGCAGAAAGCAGTCTGGGAGTTGTGAGGGACTGGGGAAGAGGGAAGGGGACAAACTGCTAATGGGCACAGGCTTTCTTTCCAGTGTTTCAGAACTGAACAGAAGTGGTGGTCACATGACATTGTGAACGTGCTAGATGCCGTGACATTGTTTACTGTGAGCTCGTTGATTTTGTTATGTGAATTTCACCTCAATAAAATAAGAATTTTGTTTTGTCTTTCAGGCAGGGTCTTGCTCTGTGGCTCAGGCTGGAGTGCAATGGCACGATCTCGGCTCACTGCAACCTCCACCTCCCAGGCTCAAGCAATTTGATTCTCCCACGTCAGCCTCCCAAGAAGCTAGGAATACAGGTGTGTGCCATCACACCAGGCTAATTTTTTTTTTTGTATTTTTAATTGAGACAGGGTTTTGCCACGTTGCCCAGTCTGGTCTTGAACCCCTGGATTCAAGTGATCCACCTGCCTTGGCCCCACACAGTGCTATGATTACTGGCATGAACCACCAGGCCCAGTCTATCTTTTTTTGTTAAAGCCATTTACAAGCTACAGGCAGGATCTCCCTCCACCACCTAGAAACTGTCCTCCTGACTCTCCTGGGTCCCGCCTGTGTCGCGCACAGCACCCTCCACCCCAACTCCCCACAAACCCATGGTCTCCCATCCACTGGCCTCCCATCCTCTATCCTTGTCCTCCCCGCGCTGGCTCCTCCCATAAACATCTCAGCCTGGGTTTCCACCCTAAACGTAACCTCTTTTCTGGGACTTGCATTGGAAAAACCTGCTCCTTCCTCATGTGCCAACATAGAACTTTTAGAAGAAGCGTCTACACTCACTGTCTCTACTTTTTCATTTCCCATCCACGTCTCAACCCACTTCAGCCAGGTCTCCAGGTCACTCTGGTGTTCCAAAGCCACCAGGACACAGTCCTGGACCCAAAAAGCTGTCAGCAAGGGCTCACTCTGCCTCACTCCACTCCCGTGATCCTGAGAAAACAGAGCCTCCGGGTTGGTGACTGAGCTCGCGGCCGCTGCCACTCCTCGCCCTGCATTTGGGGGACTGCTGCCTGGGAGGCTTACCTGGGCATCCCCCTCATCTTCTTAAGAATGCACAGGGCCAGGGGGCCTAATCTGCCTTGGGTTGATTCCAATCACACAGCTCCATAATCAAACGGCACTTAATGTATTCACCTTCATTGAAAACAGGATCGCCCAGTCTGTTTCCAGAAACTACAGACTCTGGTACGGCCCCCATCCCTGTAACCACCCTCAAGACACACTCGCTTTTTCTCTCCAAATGGGCCCATGCCCGCTTCTGATCAGCACATGGCCATGACCCATAATGGCCCACGTTGAAGCCAGTGCACTTAACAACTGGAAACAAAGTCAGGGTAAATCCGTGAGGAAGGCTGATGAACCGTGCCACCTACACTGCTGGGCAGCCAAAAACATCCTCTGAGTTGCACCACGCCTCCAGTCTAGGCCCCCTCACCAGTTTAGAGGAAATACTGGAGGTAACAGACACACTGAATGACACCACAGGGACACGATCACTGGACTGTGGGAACTGCAGGACACACAGCCCAGCCTCCCCAGCATGTAAACTACCACAAAAACGCAAGGATGGGCCAGGCACGGTGGCTCATGCCTGTAATCCCAGCACCTTAGGAGGCCAAGGCGGGTGGATCACCTCAGGTCAGGAGTTCAAGACCAGCCTGGCCAACATGGTGGAACCCATCTCTACTACAGATAGAAGAATTAGCTGGGCGTGGTGGTAGACGCCTGTAATCCCAGCTACTCAGGAGGCTGAGGTGGAAGAATCACTTGAACCCAGGAGGCAGAGGTTGCAGTGAGCCAAGATGGCACCACTGCCCTCCAGCCTGGGTGACAAGAGCAAAACTCCATCTCAAAACAAAACGAAACAAAAACACAAGGATGAAACCTCCAGACACAGAGAAACATCAGAGACTCCAGCCAAGCGCAGGCTGGGGACATGATGTGAACTCTGATTTGAATAAACCACTGTGAAGTCATGTGCAGGAACCCACCAAGGAAACCTGAACTTTGGCCAATATTTGACTTTTCTATAATTGTTAATATTTTATGATATGATCATAATTGTGATATTTTAAAAAGTTCTCATCTTTAGCCATATATATGCAGAAATATTTATAGATGAAATGCTAGGAAGCCTGAGATTGGTGTCAAAGCAATCTGAGGTAGAAAGGAGTCAAGACTGGCTCCCCTCATGGGCACTGGGAAATAGAGTCATGTGGGCTCATTCCATTATTCTATTTTTGCATATGATTGGAATTCTCCAATACAAAATACAAAATTAAATAGTAAAGAGAAAAGAGGTTTTATATGATTTGACCTAAGGAGACATCACTGATATGTTATTAAATAAAAAAAAGTACCTTGCAGAACAGTCTTCATAGTATAATCCTAGTTTTCTTAAAGAGAGAGAGAAAGGAAAGATAAAGGAAGAAAGAAAGAGAGGAAAGAAAGTAAAGGGAGGGAGGAGGTAGGGAGGAAGCGAGGAGCCACTCACATAAAAGAAACTGAAAACAATTTCAACTCAGCTTTGTGTGTGTGTTTCCCACGGTTGCTTGGTTTCCAGGCTGTCACAAAGTACCAGCACGAACTGCGTGGCTTACAACAACCGGAATTTATTTTCTCAGTTCTGGAAGCTAGAACTCTGAAATCAAGGTGCTGACAGGGCCATGCTCCCTCTGAGCCCTGCAGGCGAGACCTCTCCTTCCTCTCCCAGTTTCTGGCAGTGGCCAGCAATCTTTGGTGTTCCTGGCACTTGCATGTGTCATACCAGTCGCTGCCTCTGCAAGCACACGGCTGTATTCCCAAGCCTCCCTGTGTGCTGTTCTTACAAGGACCCCAGTCATTGGCTTAGGGCCCACACAAATCCAGTGTGACTTCATTTTAACTTGACTGCATGGATGGAGACCCTATTTCCAAATAAGGTTGTATTCAGGTACCAGCGGTTAGGGCTTCAGCGCGTTTTTGGGAGGACACGGCTTGACCATCATGGCACGTATGTGCATCCACAGAAGATGGGAGAGATGGTGGTAGCTGCCCCAGGGCTCTGGGAATGAAGGGTCCGAGGCTATAGCCTCTTGTTACTTTGCAGGCATCAGTCCACTGTGAATCACAACATGTCCCTTTTGCAATGACAGTGGCGCATCCTGGTAAAGGTCAGAGAGCATCCCTAATTCTCCCTCTCCATTACACCTGATTTGTAAACCTTCCCTTTTCTCTTTTTTTTTTTTGAGACCAAGTCTCACTCTGTCACCCAGGCTGGAGTGCAGCTGTGTGATCTCAGCTCACTGCAACCTCCGCCTCTCAGGTTCAAGCCATTCTCCTGCCTCAGCCACCTGAGAAGCTGGTATTACGGGCATGTACCACTACACCCGGCTAATTTTGTATTTTTAGTAGAGACGTGGTTTCACCATGTTGGCCAGGCTGGTCTCACACTCCTGACCTCAGGTGATCCGCCCACCTCAGCCTCCCAAAGTGCTGGGATTACAGGCATGAGCCACCCTGCCTGGCCCCTTCTCTTTTGTGTTTCTCTTTTTTTTTTAAAGCTTTTTATAAGATGAAATCCACATAATAAAAAATTAACTGTCTTAGAGCATACACAGTTCAGTGCATGTAGTGCCTTCGCAATACTGTGCAAGCACCACGTGGCACTCATCCACAAACACCTCGCCAACCCCAGAGGAAACCCTATGACCAGGAAGCAGGCACTCCGCACGCCCTGTGCAGCCCCTGGAATGACTCATCTGCCTCCTGTCTCTGGATGTCATGATCCTGCCTACTTCACATCCATCTTCTATGTCTGTGGCTCCATCGGGACCCCCAGATGTTGTTTGCCTGCTGCAGACAGAGCCACACAGGTGACGGTGAGTGGGGCTCCCTGGCCCCAAGGACATGTTCTAGAAGAGAAGCGCTCCCGAGAGAAGCTGCAGCAAACAAGCGCCGCTCAGGACGGATGTTTAACCTACCAGAGGCTCCCGAGGGGACCACGAAGGACACGTATGGCCCTTGCTGAAAGGTGTGTTGGCAGGAAAAGTGAGCTGTGAGCTCACTCCAGAGCAAGGGAGCCAGCGGCATCTCCGGGCCAACAGCCTCCCTCACCCTAGCCCCGCCGCAGTGCCTTCCCGTCCAGCCCTGGAATTCTGTTCATTTTGAACTTGGACTGCATTAGACCCTAATGATCTTCTCCGTTAGAGGGCTTATGCAGACATGCATTTCTTCAACATATTTGGCCGAAGCCTAGCTCATGCCTCAGTTTCCTCCTCTGGAATGTGGGGGGCCAGGGATGTAACAGCTGGGATCCACAGGGCTGCCGTGGGATAAAGGAAAGTGAGGCTGGGTGCCGTGGCTCAGGCCTGTAATCCCAGCACTTTGGGAGGCCGAAGCGGGTGGATAATTTGAGGTCAGGAGTTTAAGACCAGCCTGAACAACATGGTGAAACCTTGTCTCTACTGAAAATACAAAAAAATTAGCCAGGTGTGATAGCATATGCCTGTAGTCCCAGGTACTTGGGAGGCTGAGGCAGGAGAATCACTTGAACCTGAGAGGCAGAGGTTGCAGTGAGCTGAGATCACACCACTGCACTCCAGCCTGGGCGACAGAGGGACACTGCATCTCAAAAAAAAAAAAAAAAAAAAAACAGGAAACAGTGAGCATGAGGTTCCCAGCACAGTGCCCAGCACCAGGGAGCGCTGAGGGCACACAAGCCTTAGGGTGATGCAGTGACCAGCAGTGGGGACAGCAGGAGTCCTCAGAGAACACCAAGGGGCCCAAAGAGGCCTGCCACATTTACCAGGTGAAAATACAGGTGCCAGTGACCTTTGCACTCCAGATAAACACCAGACGATTTTCCAGTCTACACACACACCAAGCACCACGCCGGACGCACATGCACTAAAATCACCTTCTGAAATTCAACCACGAATGTGTGTCCTGTGTAAATCTCCATACCAGGCATGAACAAGTCAAGAGATGCTCAAAACTTGCATAGTGGTGCCCTGCTGGGGTGCAGCTAACCACGAAGGAGAGGGGCGGGCCCCAGTGCAGATCGCAGGGGATCTAGAAGGGCACCCAGGAATTGTGAGAAGGCGGTTGAGAGAGGTACTGGAATGAGTTCCCTGGGGAGTGGCAAACAGACCTTTGGGGCTGAGGGAAGAACAGGTGTGAAGGTGCTGAGAACAAGAAAGTGGCTCATGTGGGAATCTCCAGTGCTGTAGGTTGTGGAAAGCACTTGGCCCCTGTGGTTTCATAGAAAGAGAAGAGGTAGAGCAAGGGCCAGGCCAAGTGAATCCTCCAGCTCCAATCCGTCCAGAATTTCACAATATAGGGCATATAATTATTGGGATCGATGCCACTGGAGAGAATCAATTCAAAGGTCACAATGACACAAGAACAATCGTGTGTGCTGACAGAGGTGACATCAGAGACATAGACTCAAATGAGCCACCCCCCAGGCAAATGCTTCTTTCTCTTCAAGGCTCCTCTATCCTTCTCTCCCAAGGCACAGACCTGGGAATCCTCTAGTTTTATCTAGTCCAAGATTCTCAGAGTGTGGGCCTCAGGCCAGCATCACCTGGAAATTGTTAGAAATGCAGAAACTCAGGTCCTATTCTGGGCCTACTACCTCAGAGGTCCTGGGGGTGGGCGGGCAGTCTGTGCTTCAGCAAGTTCTATAGGGGACTGTGATGTGTTCAGAAGTTGGCACTTTTTGTTTTTGAGGCTGAGTCTCACTCTTTCACCCAGGCTGGAGGGCAGTGGCACAATCTCAGCTCACTGCAACCTCCGCCTTCCAGGTTCAAGTGATTCTCCTGCCTCAGACTCCCGAGTAGCTGGGGTTACAGGCGCCCGCCACCATGCCTGGCTAATTTTCGTATTTTTAGTACAGATAGGGATTCACCATGTTGGCCAGGCTGGTCTCGAACTCCTGACCTCAGGTGGTCCACCCGCCTTGGCCTCCCAAAGTGCTGGGATTACAGGCATGAGCCACTGCGCCCAGCCAAAAGTTGCCACTGGTTTCTTATAAAAACACACCTGCCATGGCCTCGCCCCAGACCAACAGAAGAGTGAGGCCCAGCCATCAGGATGCCAAAAACCCGACGTGATTATATTTTTCTAAAAATATAGAGATAGGGTCTCACTATGTCACCTAGGCTGGCTGGCCTTGGACTCCTGGGCTCAAGCAATCCTCCCACCTCAGCTTCCCAAAGTGCTGGAATTACTGGCATTAGCCACCGCAACCAGTCCCCCAGGCCATTCTAATATTCTAAAATGTACCCAGAGCTGTCTGAGAAGGCCTGTCTTGGGAGATGCACTCCACAGCCAACCCAGCAAGGCCCTCTTCTTGAGGGGCCACAAGCGTGGAGAAGGGAAAAGGCAGTGAACCTCACTGGTGCCTTTCCATGAATAACTGTCACTCATTCTCTGTTGCTGCTGTATAGTATTCTAAGTATTCTGCTTCATGGCTATACCACCGTTTATTTGGCTACGTGCACGTGGCTAGCATTTTGTGTCCAATTTGGGTCTTTTTTTTTTTTTTTTGAGATGGAGTCTCACTCTGTCACCCAGACTGACTGGAGTGCAATGGCGTGATCTCGGCTCACTGCAGCCTCTGCCTTCCAGGTTCAAGTGATTCTCCTGCCTCAGACTCCCGAGTAGCTGGGGTTACAGGCGCCCGCCACCATGCCTGGCTAATTTTTGTAGAGACAGAGTTTCACCATGTTAGGGTGGTCTTGAACTCCTGAGTTCAGGTGATCAGCCTGCCTCATTCTCCCAAAGTGCTGGGATTACAGGTGTGAGCCATCACGCCCGGCCTAGTTTGGGCTTTTACACAGAATCCTCCTGTGACCATTCATGTGCAAGCCTTCCAGGGGATAACGAGTGCCCAGATGTGCTCAGAAGCGGAACTAAGTCTAGGGTTATCTTGGTCTAAGGTTCAGAGTGTGGCATGCTTGTTCAGTGATGGTCGTCACTGCCAAACAGTTTCTCCCTCAGATCTGCACCTCCCGACCTCATTGTCCACAGGTAAGTGGTGACAATTGAGCTTAAGACCCTGTGGGTAAATGGGGAAGAACATTGCAAGTGAACTCAGAAGGGCCTGCCTGAATATTTCTTCATGCTAAGGACAAGAAAAAAAAAAACAAAACCAAAAAACCCCTAAATGCAGCCAACAGGGTAGAGGAGGCATCATCAGGCCCAGACTCGGCCTGCTGTGAGCTCAAATTTTGGCTCCCCCGACCTATGCTGTGTGACCCTCAGCAAGCCCCTTGTCTCTTCTGAGTCACAGTCTCCTCCCCTCTAACGTGGAAATGATGACACCTCGCACCTAGCACTGATGTGAGGAAGGGCTTGTGAAATTTCAGCCTCAGGTCAAGAGGGGCACCAGAGCCCCTGAAGTCCTTTCTAGGTAGTATGTGTGTGCATCTGTGTGTGTGTGTGTGTGTGTGTGTGTGTGTGTGTGTGCGCAAGCGCAGTGGTACTGTGACCCCAGAGAGCAAGGAGCTATCAACAGGACAAAGTGAGATACACAGAGTCACCTTGCTCAGGGGTGGCTGGTGCCTTCGGGCCAAGAGGAGATGGCTAGGCAGAGTGGTGGCCAGTGCGACTGTTGACAAGGTGAGGAGATGAATGATATACAGGGAAACTGTGCAGTAAGGAAATATACTAATGGTAATGGTAGCTGGTGTTCTTACTGTTGGTGAAAGAGTTAAAAATATACAAAGAGTTGGCACAAAGCCTGTGGTATTTATTGGACCGGACTCTATGGAGATGTAGAGAGACAGATATAAAACTCAATATATAGATCTCACAGCATATGCACACTTACACGCCCTCCACTGAGAGGGCCAGGAGCCATGGCACCCAGTAACAATGAACACATAATACCAGATCTTGCTCTCTAAACATATTCTTCTAGTAAAAAGAGTCAAGAATCCTGGGAGAAATGGCTTTTCCCAGGGCCAAGGTACAGAAAGTGCAAAATCAAGCTGATGTTTCTCATCATGCCAGAAAGGGAAGTGTTCAAAGGATCATGGAAAAAATGTCAAAAGGACATGGAAGCGGCTGGGAACCACTTTTCCTTTATCAAGTTCAATGGGAACTTGAAAGGGTTTCCTGTGGCAAAATTAAGATAATCAAGCATCACAATAAATATTGATGGTAATAAATCATAACATATTTAATCAACTAGGAGTCTGATATGGTCTGGCTCTGTATCCCCACCCAACTCTCATTTTGAATTATGATCTGAATTATAATCCTCCCGTGTTGGGGAAGGGACCTCACGGGAGGTGATTAGATGGTGGGAGCGGTTCCCCCATGCTCATGATAGGGAGTGAGTTCTCACAAGAGCTGATGGTTTCATAAGGGGTTCATAAGGGGCTTCCTCCTTTGTTCAGCACTCACTCTCCTGCCTCCCTGTGAAGAGGTGCCTTCTGCCATGATTGTAAGTTTCCTGAGGCCGCCCCAGACATGTGAAACTATGAGTCAATTAAATCTCTTTTCTTCATAAATGACCCAGTCTCAGGTATTTCTTCATGGCAGCACAGGAACAGGCTAATAGAGAGTCCTTGCATTCCTACTGATACCAAAGAATAAATGACCAAATCAACAGGGAGAAGAGAGAGCTTGTCCTTAGAGAAGACCATAAATGAAGGCGGAATGATGATGATGCTGATAAGATCTGGATCTGTGTCCTAACCTAATATCATGTAGAACTGTAATCCCTAACGTTGGAGGTGGGTCTGGTGGGAGGTGACTGGGTCATGGAGGCAGATATCTCGTGAATGGTTTAGCACCAACCCCTTAGTACTGTCCTCGTGACTGAGTTCTCATGACATCTGGTCATTTAAAAGCATGTGACGCTTCCCTCTGCTCTCTCTCTTGCTCCTGTTCCCACCATGTTAGACCTCGCTCCTGTTTTGCCTTCCACCATGACTGGAAACTTCCTGAGGTCTTCCCAGAAGCAAAAGCCGCTGTGCTTCCTCTACAGCCTGCAGGACTGTGAGCCAATTAAACCTCCTTTCCCTATAAATCACAGTCTCAGCTATTTCTTCTTTTTGTGTGTATTTTGAGACAGAGTCTCACTCTGTCACCTAGGCTGGAATGCAGTGGTTCAATCTCAGCTCACTGCAACCTCCACCTGCTGGGTTCAAGCTCTTCTCCTGCCTCAGCCTCCCAAGTAGCTGGAATTACAGGCAAGCACCACCATGCCCAGCTAATTTTGTATTTTTAGTAGAGACTGGGTTTCACCATGTTAACCAGGCCAGTCTCAAACTCCTGACCTCAAGTGATCCGCCCACATTGGCCTCCCACAGTGCTAGGATGACAGGCATGCACCACCACGCCTGGCTTCAGGTATTTCTTTACAGCAGTGTGAGAATGGATTAATACAGATGGAATTTTAAAAATCACCATTCAACAAACATTATGATAGTAATCCATTCAGCCAAGCATCATCCATGCATGCTGACCTTAAGGAGTGAAAATAAAGTCAGAATGAGGTACTGACACAGTCTCAACATGTCTCTCTGTAAAATACTTAATCACTACAAAGGAGAAAATAATAGCTCTAACAAAGGGAAACCTGGCAGACACTATCTTACCCAAGGGGCAAACGTTACTACCACCAGTAATGAGACCAACAGCTGGGTGGGCCTCCTGATATCATGTACTAAGGAGAACGCAGTGTCACGCCACAAGGCTTTCTCCAGAAGCGCGTAACCTGAGCCAAATCCCGAGGAAACATTAGACAAACTCAAATCGAGGGAGATCCTATGACTTTCTGAGCCTGGAATCTTCAAAAAGGTCGAGAAGAAAGAAGACAAGGAAAACCACAGGAGTATTCCATACAGAAGGAGACCAGGGGGACACGGAAACTAAGAGCCATGTCCTCTCCCTGTTACCGGGACAACGCTGATTGGCACTTGTGGACTAGACGGTCATGTTGTGTGGATGTCCACTTCCCGATTTTAGGACGCTGTTGTGATTAGTGAAGATTGTCGTTTAAAGAAAAGAGGCTGGGCACAGTGGCAGACACCTGTAATCCCATCACTTTGGGAGGCTGAGGTGGGAGGATCACTTGAGCTCAGGAGTCTGAGGCCAGTCTGGGCAACATGGTGAAACCTGGTCACTACAAAAATACAAAAATTAGCTGGGTGTGGTGGCGCATATCTGTAGTCCCAGATACTGAGGAGGCTGAGGTGGGAGGATGGCTTGAGTCCGAGAGGTAGGGGCTGCAGTGAGCCAAGATGGTGCCGCCGCACTCAGCTGGGTGACAGAGTCAGACTCTGTATCAAAAAAAAAAAAACTAACAACAACAACAAAAAAACCACACACACAGATGTGTTCAGGAATGGCAGAGTGTCACGTCTACAGTGTATGCCAAAGTGGGGGTGGTGGGGCTGAGGACGATGCAGCCAGTGCAGAAAGCTGCTCACAATGGTGAGAGACCCTGGAGGAAGGAGCTGCAGACATGTTTGTGCAATCATCTCCTTACAGCTTTTCTGTCCATTTGAAATTATTTCCAGACACTAAGTGAAGAAATGATTCCGGAATGATGGTGTGGCTAGGAGGAACCAGGTTCATTCCTAAATTCAGGTTCAACCCGCATTGGCTGAGCACGTACTATGAACCAGACATGACCGCTTATCGTCGCACGCATCTTGGCTCCTCTATCTGACCAAAAGTTCAAGTTGGCAGGTGCCGTGTCCATTCCGTTGGATGGGCAAACCAAGGCCCTGGAGTTGAGAGCTTTGCCCAAGGTCACAGTAGGTGGGTGTGGAGCAAGGGTCTGATGCAGGCTTTCCTGCCAGCCCACCTCTCTGCCTCTAGACACACAGCTGGGCCTCCCTGGAACGGATTCACACTTCACACTTTTGGGACAGTGAGGCTGGTTCCTAGTGGACCTCCTTGTGGCCTAAGCAGCAGAAAGTATCAGGGCCACTGAGCTGTGCCCAGGATGACAGGGACAGTGGCTCCAGGAACCCCTTAGCTTTGTTCCTGGGCAAGCCCAGCACTGGGTCACAGCACGTCCCGGGAGAGGAGGCACGCCGCTGGCTCCAGCTGTAGACTCCTGCTGGTCTCTCCTGAGGCTGCCTTTACCTGGATGGTCCAGGGAGAGAAGCAGCTCTTCCTCCTGGCTTGGCTATTTCCCTTCCCTTTCTTTTCCTCTCCTTTCCTCTCTTGTCCTTCCCTCTCCTCTTCTCTCCTTCCCTTCCCTTCCCTCTCCTCTTCTCTCCTTTCCTCTCCTCTCCTTCACTCCTCTCCTGTTTTCCTTCCTTTCCCTTCCTTCCTTCCTTTCTTTCTTCTAATTTTTTTTTCTTTGACAGAATCTCACTGTCGCCCAGGCTGGAATGCAGTGAAAAGGTCTCAGCTCTTTGCAACCTCCGCCTGGCAGGTTCAAGCAATTTTGGTGCTGGAGCCTTTGAGTAGCTCGGAATACAGGTGCCCACCATCTTCCCTGGCTAAATGTTTCACATTTTTAGTAGAGATGGGGTTTCACAATGTTAGCCAGGCTGGTCTCAAACTTCTGACTTCAAGTGATCCTCCTGCCTCAGTCTCCCAAAGTGCTGGGATTACAGGTGTCAGCCCCCACACCCGGCCTGTAGCTGTATAATAATTAATTAATTACGGCCAGGTGCGGTGGCTTACGCTGGTAATCCCAAGGCAAATAGATCACCTGAAGTCAGGAGTTTGAGACCATCCTGACCAACATGGTGAAACCCCATCCCTACTAAATACAAAAAAATTAGCCGGGCGTGGTGACACATGCCTGTAATTCCAGCTACTTGGGAGGCTGAGGCAGGAAATTGCTGGAATCGGGAGGCGGAGGTTGTGGTGAGCCAAGATTGTGACATTGCAGTCCAGCCTGGACAACAAGGGCGAAAGTCCATCTCAAAAAATAAAAAAATAATTAATTATAATGAAAGAATTACTACTTATAAAAACCGCTACTACCAGGTGCTACCCTACAGGCTTGATGTGTAGTAAATGACTCCATCCCACAACAGACCCCCTGATGTATGTACAGTTACTTACTACCCCATCGTACAGAAGAACAGAGGCAGGGAGAAGTTAACTTTGCCCGAGGCCTCACAGCTGGCAGGTGGCAGAACTAGGATGTACATCCAGGCTGCCTGGGCTGCAGACTCCCACGCTCTTAATCACGATCCTGCAGCCTAGCTCAAGACTTACACAGAACAGGGGCCAAGAACACCCAAGCAAACAGTAGCCTGATTACTGCAAACTGATCAGAAACCAAGAGGACCTTCCTCCCTCTGCCTCCCCCAACCCCAAGTCAAGGGGGAAAATGGGATCCATAAAGTGGGGGAGTGAAGGAGGAATTTTTAATTGTGCCAATTTTTATTTATGGTTTATGAACAGAAAATAAGATAAGTTTAGAAAGGAAAAAAGGGAAGAAAAAAGGGAAAGAAGAACAAAACATAGTTCCTTGTTCACACAAGATAGCAAACAGCAACTACTATTAGCAGAATTCAATAATAAGTGAAGGCAAAACTGTCACTCAAATTTCAATACCTGAGACCGGGGCGGGGACGGAGGGAAGAGAAGCCCTGGTGAGAGAGGTGTTGCTGAAGGAGACTGGCTATTTACAGGCTTTCCCTGGGAAGCAGACACCTCCCAGATCAAAGGGGAGAGAAGTCAGCTTATCTTCCCTGAAATCTACTGCAGGTCAGGCTGTAGGCTCCAGGGTGCGCAAAATGTGGCTGATATAAAAAAATAATAAATGCAGGAGCATGTGTAGCCCAAATGCAAGTCTCGTTTCTCTGAGTTCCTGCCACCTCCTCCAGGAAGTCTTCAAGATGGCAGTGGACTTTAACAGTCGCATTCCCACAGCATCCTCCCCGTCACCCTGAACCCAGGCCACGCCTACCTCCTTTCTCACAGGCCCTGCTTTCCTTCCTGGGGCTTATATCAATATGTAATTATGTACTCACTAGAGGAATTATTTGATAGGCATCTGTGTTCCTTCCCCACCAGAACATGAGCCACACTCAGTAGGATCCGCGCTTTGCTCATTCTTTTGTCTCTAGTATCTGCAAGAGTGCCTGGCAAACAGCAGGATGGGTATGAGACGTGCTAACTGTCCAGAGCAGCGGTGCTCAAACTTCAGGAGCCTCAGAAACCCCCAGGGGGCTTGCTGAGACTCTGATTCCTAGGACCCAGCCTAGAGTTTCTGATTCTGTAGGTCCAGGGTGGAACCTGAGATTCTGCATGTCTGGCAAGCTCCCAAGCGATGCTCATGCTGTTAGCATCCAGACCACCCTCGGAGGACATCTCATTAAAAGAAAGAATCAGCTCATGCCTGTAATCCCAACACTTTGGGAAACGGAGGTGACAGATGTCTTGAGCCCAGGAGCTCAAGATCAGGCTTGGCAACTTAGCAAAACCCCAGCTGCACAAAAATACAAAACTTAGCCAGGCATGGTGGTGCGCATCTGCAGTCCCAGCTACTGAGGAAGTGGGAGGGTCACTTGAGCACAGGGAGGCTACAGTGAGCAATGATTGCACCACTGCACTCCAGCCTGGAAGCCAGAGCGAGACCCTGTCTCAAAAAACAAAAAGAAAGAATCGAGCATCAGCAAGAATAGCTAATGGATGCTGGCCTTAACACCTGGGTGATGGGATGATCTGTAAAGTAAATCACCACGGCACGTGTTTACCTATGTCACGAACCTTCACATCCTGCACATGTCCCCCGGAACTTAAAGTTGAAGAGAAAAAAAACTAGGTGAGTGCCAGAGGAGAGGCTGGAGTAGATGCTGAAAAAGGGAGCCCCAGACAGTAAAAGCTTGCTGGTGTCTCCAGCCAGGGACCCACGACGGTGAGCCCACCAGGGCCTGCTCCACATTCACAGCTTCGTGTGCCGACAGTGGCCTGTGCTTCACTCAGTCCCTGCTGCCGCCTTCTTGAGATTCTCAGTCATTTTTCAATGAGGGGGCTGTTTTGCTCTGAGCCTGAAAATCACATGGCTGGTCCTGCCCCCACCACCGAGTACTTTCCATGGACACAGCACCTAGTACATGACCCAAGATCAAAGCAAGATGGGGATGGATTCTTAAAAAAAAAAAAAAAAATCATCTGGCTGGGTGCAGTGGCTCACACCTATAATCCCAGCACTTTGGGAGGCTGAGGCAGATCACAAGGTCAGGAGTTTGAGACCAGCCTGGCCAGTATGATGAAACCCCACCTCTGCTAAAAATACAAAAGTTAACTGGGTGTGGTGGCGGGCACCTGTAATCCCAGCTACTCAGGTGGGTGAGGCAGTAGAATCACTTGAACCCGGGAGGTGTAGGTTGCAGTGAGCCAAGACTGCACCACTATACTCTAGCCTGGGTGACAGAACATGACTCCGTCTAAAAAAAAAAAAAACAAAAAAACTCATCTTTGAACGAGGCATTGTACAGAGTGTTTTAAACACCCTCTCTCACTTACTCTATTTTGATTACTTTCACTGAGGGAGGCGTAGTGATGGGAAGAACTTTGTAGAATGCTTGGATCCGTTACCCAACACAGCTTCCACAAAAAGCCGGGGGACGAGGAACCTAGGACGCAGAAGGAGAATCCACCACTTCCCTCTTTTCTTGCACCCAACACCTCCACTCTCACACCAGGACACATGAATGTGGAGAGATTACATCTGCCTAAATCCATGTGGCCAGCGAGGGATGGTCCCCGTCTGCCCTACACCAGTGGCTCCTGGTTAAGAGTGGCCACTCAGGCCAATGCTCCTTCCCCTATTCCCAGATTCAGTCCAGCTGGAGAGCCAAAGACAGGGAGGGTCCTGAGAAGTGTGTAGGGGTGAAATAAGCAGTTCTAGTTAGCATCTGGGAGTTGGCATCCGTGTTTGGCAGAGGAAGGTGAGGTGCAGTGCCTGCTGTAATCTCTTCTCCCTGGGTCTCTGGGTTGGGGGGTGGGTCTCTGGGTTCTCTGTAGTGGAAGATTTAGCACATGACTTTCACCATTTGCCAAGACTTAGCACACAACTTCCACTACTGGCTTCAAGCTGGGCCAGAGAACACGTCCTCTGCTGAGTTAGTTCTCTTCTCTCCAACAGGCCAAAGGGAGGTCTTAGGGAAGGTCACAGGAATATGGCCCAGCTAGAGGGGCACAGCCCCCGCATCTCCTACCTGAGGACCTGCGGCAGACAGCAGCGGTGTTAAACACTTCCAGAGGGGCTGTAGCCTCAAGAGAAAACTATTACACATTATCTCTGTGTGGCCCATAGCTCCTCAAAGAAAAAAATACCTTTCAAGTCAGTTTCTACACAGAACATGGTGTTGGGCTGAGTGTCCATCCCTCCACCATTCACAGGCTGAAGCCCTAAACCCCACACCCCACGTCCTCAGAATGTGACTGTATTTGGAGACAGGGCCTTTAAAGAGGTAATTACAGCCAGGTGAGGTGGCTCATGCCCATAATCCCAGCACTTTGGGAGGCCCAGGTGGGCAGATCACAAGGTCAAGAGTTCGAGATCAGCCTGGCCAATATGGTGAAACCCCATCTCTACTAAAAGTACAAAAATTAGCCAGGTGTGGTGGTGGGTGCCTGTAGTCCCACCTCCTTGGGAGGCTGAGGCAGGAGAATCACTTGAACCTGGGAGGCAGAGGCTGCAGTGAGCCAAGATCGTGCCACTGCACTCCAACCTGGGCAACAGAGCAAGACTCCATCCCCCACCTCCCCCAAAAAAGAGGTAATTACAGCTAAATGATGTCATTGGTGTGGCCCTTAATCCAATATGACTGGTGTCCATATAAGAGGAGATTAGGATACAGACATGTGCAGAGGACAACCGTATGAGGACACGGGGGAAGGCGGCCATCTGCAAACCCAGCCGAGCGGCCTCTGGGGGAACCAACCTGGCTGGCACCTTGGCTTTGGACTTCTGGCCTCCAGAACTGAGACAACGAATGAGCAGTGAGGAGGTGAAGTCTCCAGCGAGGGCAGCTGGTGGGACACCTTTGAGATTCACATTCATTGGCAACAAAGACGCCTCTCTGGCCCACTCCACCTTCCAGCCAGGGAGAGAGAAGACAGGTGATCTGGAATGAAAGCTCCCACCAGCTCTCGCTATGGAAGACTTAGTACACAACTCCCAGTACACACTAAGACTTAGCACCCAACTTCCACTTCTGAGACTTACCTTCCACTATTTACTGAGATTTAGCACACGACTTCCACTACTCACTGAGACTTAGCACATGGCTTCCGCTACTCACTGAGACCTAGCACACAGCTTCCACTGCTTGCTGAGACTTAGCTTCCACTATTCACTGAGATTTAGCACACGACTTCCACTACTCCCTGTGACTTAGCACACGGCTTCTACTACTCCCTGTGACTTAGCACACGACTATCACTACTCACTGAGACTTAGCACACAGCTTCCACTACTCACTCAGTCTTAGCACACGACTTCTACTGCTCCCTGAGACTTAGCACATGATTTCCACTACTCACTGAGACTCAGCACACAGCTTCCATTACCCAATGAGACCCAGCACACGGCTTCTACTACCCGCTGAGACCTAGCACAGAGCTTCCATTACTTGCTGAGACTTAGCACACAACTTCTACTACTCACTGAGACTTAGCACACGGCTTCCACTACTCTTATCACCATCATGTGAGATGCCTTGGAGACCAGAGGTGCTGGGATTCTTAGCCCCTGAAGTGTCCACAGGCCCAGGTTAACCCCGGGACAATTCAGAAGAATCGCTGACAGTCCACGAGGTCAGTATCAATTTGACGTTTCATCGCTGACAGTCCACGAGGTCGGTATCAATTTGACGTTTCCTCGCTGACAGTCCACGAGGTCGGTATCAATTTGACGTTTCCTCGCTGACAGTCCACGAGGTCGGTATCACTTTGACGTTTC
>CAUYLG010000489.1:0-80296 GCA_963573385.1 Cacajao melanocephalus | reverse complement strand
AATGGAAGTGAAAAAGATGAACACCCTCAGCACCCACTGACGCCTCAGCCCCTGAGGCCCATGTGCGGTCCTTCCTGCTCCACACAGACAGGGTTGATGGCGCTGAGTTCTGTTTTGTAATTACAGTTAAATCTTCCGCACGTTGTCTCTTTGCTGAGTTTTAAAATGGAAACGAATAGCATTCCACTGCAATGTAAATGCTATGCAGTGCAGACTCCGGCTTCTGGCTGTGCTGCAGTCACAGAGACGGGATTTACCCTCCTACTTGAGACAACTGAGACACCAGGCAAAATGTACAAAACAATGATGATGAAACATTGAAAACCAGGCAGTGCAAGAGAGTGACTCCTGAGAGAGGAAGCAAAGGAGGTGATGCCTGTGAGGGTCAGCTTGCTGCCTGGAGAGTATTTAGGGCTCAGCCCAGAGCCAGTGGCTCCCTGAGTTGAGGAAGCAGTTGAGTGCTCAGAGTGTAAGCATCTAGAATCTTGGAGCACAGGACCTGGGTGGAGAAAATGCATGGGAAGGAGAGAGCTGCGCAGAGAGAGCGCCCCAGATTCTGCACCAGCTACCCCGATAGCCTTCCACAGAGTCCTGGTCAGCACAGGCACACGGAGACGGCATCAAGGCCGGGGAAAGACCCACCAGAAAGGGACAAGGAGGAAAATCTCTGCAGTGGACACAGGGCTAGAGTGATCCATGTTCCCACCAGCCAGAATGGCAAAGTCTCATAGTACACAAAACATGGCTCCGGTATTTGGCGGGGCACGTCTCGGGTGGGGCATAATTAGCCCTCCTCTAAAGGCTGCTCTGGTCCCAGTGATGAAAACTGACATACAAGCCTCAAAAAAGAACAGTTAAAATAGTAAAACTGACAGTGCCCATGACAAAGTCCAAGCACATTTACGGGAGTAAAAAAAATACCCAGCAACCAACAGCATAAAAGTCCCAATGACCGACCCCCTGTCAGGGCCACCAGACATGCGTGCCAGGAAACAGAACATACAAGCCAAACAAGAAGAAGGAATCCGTCCACAGACACAGGCTGAGAAACAACACAAGATAAATCAGTAGAGAAAGAAGTTAAAACAGCTGTTTTAAATACAGTCCATGCGTTGAAGAAGGTAGAGGAAGGCATGAGCAGGTTAAGGAGAAGCATAGAGGACGTGAAAAGGACGGACGCCAAACCCCAGATAATGAAACTGCCGTGCTTGTGAGGGGAAAACACGGAGTAGGGTTAACAGGATATTAGACACGGTGGGAGAAAAGATTCGTGAACTCAAAAACACAGCAATGGAAACTTTCCATGGTAAAACACAGACAGAAGCAGTGGCCAGGAGAGCTACAAATGGGTTAATACATGTGTGACTGGAGTCCTGAAGGAGAAGTAGGGGATGTCGAATATTTGGAAAAGTAATGGCTAAAATTTTTTCAAGAAGCTAAACAAACCCCAGGTGGAGGTAAAACATGAAGAAACGCCAGCAAGGCACACTGCAATAAAGTCATTCAAAACCAGTAATCAAGGGAAAACCTTAAAAGCAAATAAAAAAGACACATACACAGAACAAATGTAACAATAATAGCAAATGTCTTATCAGAAACAACAGAATCCAGAAGATGGTGGAGAAACACCTTTAAAATCCAGAGGGGAAAAGCAAATTGTCAATATAGCATTCTATACCCAGAAAAAAAAAAAAACAAACCTTAAAAACTACAGCAAAATGAAGAGTTTTTGCTGTAGTTTTGCTCATAAGAGACATAACAGAGGTAAGAGAATTCACTGCTGTCAGACCTGACTTATAAGAAATGTTAAACGAAGTCCTTTATGCAGAAGAAAAATAATAGCAACTGGAAATCCAGATGTATTCAAATGAACAAACAGCACTATAAATGGTAAACTTGTGAGTTCGAGCATGAATGCACATACGATATCATAAAGTTCTTTAAAATATAAATAATTGACTAAAGGAAACGTGGTAACAACGTTGTGGGGTTTATTACACATACAGAGAGAAAATGTGTAACTGCAAGAACACAGACTCTGGGACAAGGGAACTAGAATATTCCTGTTATAAGAATTTCGTGCCACACATGGAGTGGTCTAATATTACTTACAGGTAGAATATAAGTTAAAGATGTATCCTATAAAACCTAAAGCACCCACACACAAAAATGATGTATAGCCAATTAGCTGACATGATAAAACTAAATCATAATAAATATTCAGTTAATCCAAAAGAAGCTGGAAAAAGAGGAAAGAAAAAAAAAGCAAATGAGGGAAAAGAGCAAATAGAAAGCAACAAAGTGGAAGATTTAAACCTATCATATAGATAACCACATTAAAACTACTACACTTAAAAGGTAAACTACTACACTTTAGTTTACACTTCAGTGTACAGTTTAGTTTACACTTTAGTTTACAAGTAGTTTACAAAGGTAAACTACTACACTTAAAAGGTAAAGCTTGTCTTACTGGGACAAAAAGGCGAGAGCCCGCTATACACTAACTCCAAGAAACTCACTTTAACTGTGAAACTATAAACAGATTAAATGTAAAGGTCTGGGAAAAAATGCACCATGCTAATACTGATCAAAAGAAAACTGGAATGACTATTTTAATCACAGTATAAGTACATTTCCTGGCAAATAATATCAGTGATAGGTAATTTCATGATAGAGGGTCAATTCATCATGAGGGCATAATAATCCTAAATTGTATCCACATAATAACATATATTCAAAATGCATGTGGCAAAAATCGATCACACTGCAAGTACAAATAAATAAACCCAAAATTACAGACAGAGGCGTCAACTCCGTATTCTCGGTAATTATTAGAAAAATCTAGATAGAGAATTGGCAAAAAACAAACAAAAAAAAAATAGGAGGCTTGAAAGAAAAACACTATCAACCACCTGCCCTAATGGACATTCATAGAGTACTCCACCCAGTAGTAAAACTGTAAAATTCCGCTGTTCCAATAACAGCGGAACACACAATCTTTTCAAGGACACACAGCACATTTACCAAGATTGACCACATTCTGGGCCATAAGACAAGTCTCAATAAATGGACCAGATTCAAATTATACAAATCAAATTCTCAGCCAAAATGGAATTAAATTAGAAATCAACAACAGAAAGTTATCTAGAAATTCAAAATACTTGGCAACTGAATAGCAAACACCTCTAAATAACCCATGACTTGATGTACGCGGCTGTGATGATGCTTCTTGAAAAAATTTCAGCCGTTACTTTTCCAAATATGCGACATCCCCCACTTCTCCTTCGGGACTCCAGTCACACACGTATTATAAAGAGAGGTTTGATTGTCTCACAGTTCTGCATGGCTGGGAGGCCTCAGGAAAGCTGCAGTCGTGGGCGAAGGCGCCTCTTCGCAGGGCGGCAGGAGAGCGAATGAGTGCCGGCAGGGGACGTGCAGACCCGGAAAAACCATCAGATGCGGAAACTCCCCAGCTCTCCTCCAGTCCCCAGCTCTCCTCCAGTGCCCAGCTCTCCTCCAGTGCCCAGCTCTCCTGCAGTGCCCAGCTCTCCTCCAGTGCCCAGCTCTCCTGCAGTCCCCAGCTCTCCTGCAGTGCCCAGCTCTCCTGCAGTCCCCAGCTCTCCTGCAGTGCCCAGCTCTCCTGCAGTCCCCAGCTCTCCTCCAGTGCCCAGCCGCCGACGTCCCGCGGAGGAGCGCGCAGCCCAGGGGAGGCTGGAGGACGCCCCACGGAACGCCCAGGGGCGGCCAGCTGTCCTGAGCCTTCCAGTGCAGCCACCCGCCTGTCCCATATGCCCCGCCCACCATGCAGTCCAGAGGGGGGTCGTCCAGCAGCCCCGAGCTCGACACCAAGGCGCCCCAGGCCACCACCGAGGCCAAGGTACCCCCAGCTACCCCCAGCAGCAGATGGGAAACCCCCTTGGCCAAGCCCTGGAAGAGGGAGGCCCCGCAGCTCCCGGCGGCCCCACCAGGGCGCCTGCCAGGGACACCCCGGCCAAGGCAGACCCCGCCCTCCTCCACACCCACAGCAACCTGAAGCCGGCCCCCACGGCCCCCACGACCCCCGCGGCCCCCACGGTCCCCAGCAGTCCCGATGCAACCCCGGAGCCCAAGGGTCCTGGCGAAGAGGCGCAGGAGGAGGAGGCTGCCAGTGGGGGCCTGGGGGCCGAGGTCCCTGGTCCTGCGAGACCTTGAACCCCCTGCTGGTGGCTGGGGGTGTGGCCGTGGTAATTATATTCTCGGTGTGGCCTTCCTGGCCCAGAAAAACGATACCTGGGGGCCAGGCGGGAGACATGCAGCCACTTCCTGTACAGACCTGAGGACGCCAGTGCAGGCACAGTTCATCCTTATCTACGTGTACACACGCACATTCATTACACATCTATACATGCCCCAACACACGCACACCGTGCAGAGGACGCCGGAGCCCACCCCTGCTTATCCAGGACTTCCCCAACCTCCAGGGCAGATGGAACCCAGCCTCTGGGATCCACAGCACAGGATAGGGGGAGAGAGCACAGCTGGGGGACTGTGAGAAAGGAATGGACCCTGTGTGTGGCCCCCCAGCAGCTGGGTGATCCCGGGCCCCCAGGGCGGGTCTCTGAGTGCAGGTGGGGGTGCCGGGATGGGTTCTGCCTGGGTCCAGCCCTCCTGGGGACGTTAAAGGGCATGGTTGCTCCAAAAGCAGCAACGACAACAAAAACCCATCAGATTGCACGATACTCACTCATTATCACAAGAACTGCACGGAGGAACCATCCCCATAATTAAATCACCGGTACCTGTTCTCACCCTTGAAACCTGGAGATTATGGGATTGCAATTCAAGGTGAGATTTGGGTGGGGACACAGAGTCAAACCATATCACTCAAATAAGAAAACAAAAGGGAAATTGGAAAGTTCTTTGAGCTGAAAATGAAAACACAATATCAAAATCAGGGAGATGCAGCTAATATCTGCTTGGAGGCAAATTTAAGCACTAAGAACCTATATTATAACAAAAAAGAAAGGTCTCAAATCCGTGATCTAAGTTTTCACCTTAAGAAACTGGAAAGAATAACAAATTAAACACAGTGTAAGCAGATAAAGAAAATAATTTTTTAAAAAAACAGAAATCAATGAAAGAGAAAAGAAAAAATTATAAGAAAAATCCAAGAAAGTAAAAGCGAATCACTTTCAACAACCAATTAAACTGTTAAACTTCTAGTCAGCTGATTGAGAAAAAAAGTAAAAAGGCACAAATTACCAATATCAGGAATGAAAGAGTGGGTGTCACCAAATATTCTACAGTCATTATAAGGAAGCAATGTATTATTGTGAGCCACTTTTTTCTAATAAATTTGATAACTTAGATGAAATGAACAGATTCCTTGGAAGCCATAAACTATCAAAGTTTACTCAAGAAGAAATAGATAACATGAGTATCTATTAACAAAATCGTTTGTTTTGTTTTTATTGATTAGTGGTTTCTTAGTAAAAATCAAGTTTTTAATTAAAATCCTAATGACAAAGAAAACTTTAGGCCCAGGTGGTTTTCATGGTGAAGTCTAACAATAGTTAAGGAGAAAAAAAGCAATTCTACACAAATCCTTCCAGACGATAGAAAATGAAGAGGTACTTCTTTTATTCAATGAAGAGAGCATTACTTTCCTACTAAATCAAACAGACATCATAAGAAACAACAGCAGAGACCAATATCCCTCATGAAAAATGATGAAAATATTCTTACCAAAATTTTAGAAAATCTAGTTTATCTACATCATGACAGAGTGTAGTTTATCACAGGAAGACAAAGTTGATTTAACATTCAAAAATCAATAAATTAACTTGATCATATTAGTGGGCTAAAAGGAAAAATGCATATGATCATCTCAGTAGAAAAAGCATTTAATAAAACCCAACATTGAGTTATGATTAAAAAGCCTCAGAAAACCAGGGATAAAATGAAAAGTCTTCATAGAATAAAGGCTGTCTACACAAACAGCAACAACAAACATCCACATCTTCCTAAAACTGAGAACAAGGTAAAGATATGTACTCTCAACACTTTTATTAAACGTTGTACTGGAGGTTGTATCTCATGAAATAAAGCAAGAAAAAGAAACAAATCATCTAGACTGGAAAAAGTAACACTTCCCTTATCATCTGTGTAGACCAGCGCATGGAATCCATGAAGTAAAAGCTATTAGTACTAATAAGTGAGGTAGCAAAGTGGCAGAGTTCAAGATTAATATATACAAATCAATGGTATTTTTACATATAACAATCAGAAACTGAAAATTTTAAAACGTTATCATTTCCAATACGATTAACACATATAAAATTGTTAGCCATAAACCTAATAAAACAGATGTAAGACTTGCACATTGAAAACTACAAAACGTTGCTGAGAGAAATTAAAGAAGATCCAACTAAACGGAACATGTACCACGTTCCTGGGTAGGAAGACTTGAAGTTGTTAAGATGTCAAGTCTCTCGAGTTGAGTTATAGATCAATGGAATCTCGATCAAAATTCCAGAAGGCTTTTTAAAATGAAGATCAAAAATTAAAGTTTTATATGGAAAAAAATGAAGAACCTAGAATAGTGAAAATAACTCTGCAAAAGAAAAACAAAGTTGGAAGACTTATTTATCTGATTTCAAGGCTAAATATAAAGCTATATTGAAACAGTATAGTATTGGTCTAAATATAGACAAATAGATCAATGAAACACAATAGAGATTCCAGAAATAGACTCATATATATACGGCCAATGGATTTTTGACAAAAGTACAAAGGCAATTCCATTGAAAAAATATAGTCTTTTCAGCAAATGATGCTGAATCCCCAAAAAAGTGAATTTTGATTTATACCTCACAGCATATACAAACTTTAATTCAAATGAATCATAGACCTTAAACTATAAAATTTTTAGAACAAAATAGAGCAGAAATCTTTGTCACCTTGGATACAACATCAAAAGCCTAATTCTCAAAAGAACAAAGTGATAATATGTATGTATTTCATCAAAATTAAAAACTTCCACTCTTCAAAATACACTGTTAAGAGAATGAAAAGACATAGATCAAGAGAATGTATTTTTAAATTACGTATCTGTAAAGGGCTTCTATGCAGCACATATAAAACTCTCAAACCCCAATAATAAAATTCAAACATCCAATAAAAAGAGGGACAAAAGATTTGAACAGACACTTCATCAACAGAAATACTGATGGCAAATAAGATCATGAAAAGATGCATCATATCATTACTCAATCAAGAGATGCAAAATGAAACCACAAGGTGATATCACTACACACCTGCTAGAATGTATAAAATTAAACAGACTGACATACCAAGGGATGGCAAGAATGTAGAGAAATTAGAAACCTCCTACGCTGCTGGTGGGAATGTGAAAATGGCACAACGACTTCAGAAAACAGTTTGGCAGTTTATTAAATAGCTAAATACACCTACCATATGATCCAGCCATTCCACTCCTAGTAAATAAAAGCATATGTCTATATAAAGGTTTGTATGCAAATATTTATAACAGCTTTATTTGTAATAACCAAAAGCTGGAACCAATCCAAGTGTTCATCAACTCATGAATGCATTGCAAATTGTGTGTATTCATAAAATTGAAGGCTCTTCAGCCACAGAAAGAAATGGGTTGTTGATACTGCCAAAAACATGGATGAATCTTAAAATAATTGTGCTGAAGGAAAGAAGCCAGACCCCACAAAAGTATGAGGACATCCGCTGGGCTTCCAGGTATATAAAATTATAGAAAATGCAAACCAACCCATGATAACTGAAAGTATGTCAGTGGTTGCCTGGGGACAGGCTGAGGGTGGAGAAGTGGGGGAAGGATTACAAAGGGCACAAGGAGAGACTGGGGTGATGGATGGATATGTTTATTATCTTAACTGGAGTGAGGGTTTCATAAGCATAAACACACATCAAATGCATCAAATTTTGCAGTTTCACTATGTGCAGTTTATTGTATGTCAATCATCCCACAATAACACTGTTTAAAAAAGACATATTAAAATTAAATTGTAAATTATCAAAGAAAAATGTTAACACTTAAAGCACTTTTAAAAAGGCATAACTAGGGCCGGGCGCGGTGGCTCACACCTGTAATCCCAGCACTTTGGGAGGCCGAGGCGGGCGGATCACGAGGTCAAGGGATTGAGACCATCCTGGCTAACACAGTGAAACCCCGTCTCTACTAAAAATACAAAAAAATTAGCCGGGCGTGGTGGCAGGTGCCTGTGGTCCCAGCTACTCGGGAGGCTGAGGTGGAAGAATCACTTGAACCCGGGAGGCGGAGATTGCAGTGAGCCGAGATTGCGCCACTGCACTCCAGCCTGGCGACAGAGCAAGACTCCGTCTCAAAAAAAAAAAAAAAGGCGTAACTAGAAAGATACTCAGATTACACTGAGAGCAAACTTCACCACTGCAGCAGTCACAGCCACATGCAGTGGAACAGTATATTCCAAGTGCTGATGAAAATCATCATCAATGTGGAATCTATACCCTGCTGGGCAGTGTTCAAGACATAGTATAAATGAATATGCTTTAAAAAATCATTTCGTTTTAAACATTCACACATAATACTGTATGTATTTCTGGGGTACACAGTGATGTTTCTATATATACAATGTATAGTCATCAGATCAGGGTACTTAGCATATGTATTATCTAAAATATTGATCATTTTTGTGTTGGGAGCATTCAATATCCTCTCTTTTAGCTATTTGAAAATATATATTGTTGACTATAGTCATCCTACAGTACTGTAAAACATTAGAACTTATTCCTCCTAACTGTAATTTTGTGTCCTTTAACAAATCTCTCCCTATATCCCCCTTCCCTTTCCAGCCTCTAATAACCTGGGTTCTTCTGCCTTTACTTCTGTGAGATGAACACTTTTAGCTTCTCCATATGAGTGACAGCCTGTTTAACTTTCTGTTCCTGGCTTGATTCAAATAGCCCCATGTCCTCCAGGCTCATACATGTTGTCATGGAGGACAAAACTTCATTCATTTTTATTGCTGAATAGTATTCCACTGTGTGTGTGTGTGTGTGTGTGTGTAAAATCACATTTTCTTTAGCCATTCATCTGTTGATGGACACTTGGGTTGCCTCCGCAGCTTGGCTATTGTGAATAGTGCTGCAATGAACAGGGAGTGTGGACAACTCTTGGATGTACTTTGGCTGTTTACCCAGTTGTGGGACTGTTAGAGCATATGCTAGTTCTGTTTTTGGTTCTTTGAGAAAACTCTATACTGTTCTCTATAGCAGCTGTACTAGTTTACATTCCCACCAATAGTGTATAAGAATTCCCTTTTCTCCACCTTCTTAACAGCATGTGTTATTTTTTGTATTTTGACAATAGCCCTTCTAATTGGGGTGAGATGATACCTCACCGTGGTTTTGATTTACGTTTATCTGATGATTAGGGATATTGAACTTTTTCCATATATTTGTTAGCCATTTGCATGTCCTTTTGTGAACTATCTGTTCAAATCATTGGCCTTTTTTTTTTCTGTTGAGATGTTTGAATTCCTTGTCTATTCCAGATATGAATCCTTTGTTGAATGAACTGTTTGCAAATATCTCTCACCCTATGCAACAGTTAGCTCAAAATGGACCAAAGACTTAAATGCAAAACCTGAAACTATAAAAACTACTAGAAGAAAACACAGGTAAAATGTTTTACAATATTGGTCTTGGAAAATATTTTATGAATAAAACCTCAAAGCACAGCCAATAAAAGCAAAAATAAACAAAAGGGTTTATATAAAACTAAAAAGCTTCTGCACAGTAAAGGAAGCAATCAACAGAGTAAAAAGAGAACTGACAGAATGGGTGAAATGAAGACTTTTAGAACCAAAACATCCTGAGAGATTGTCCCACTGAAGACCTACATACAACACCTCACTAAGAGGTATACTTTGACCAAAAGTAAACTGAACCTGGGAAGATGGGATAAGATACACGAAGCTTGGGTGAGGAAAGAAAATGCAAAATAATACAGGTAAATCTAAAGGACCACTCAGTGTGTAAAGTAATAATAATACTGATAACTAATAATTCAGGTAAAAAATACTACTGAACTAAAACCTTATAGAAGATAAACATTAGCTTATGGTTTAAGGGAAACAACAATCTCTTAACCTAAGACAAGATAATTTTCTTATCCTGATAAAGATGATTTAATCCTGTAGAAAGTATTATCTTTAACTGTAAAATTCAACACTGCTCTAAAATCAGTTCCATTTTTATGCCTCATTGTGCTAGAGACTCTAGAAGCACATTGTGGGAAGAAGAAAGCAATCTGTTATAGGGTCTAGGAAAGAAAAAAAAAAACAAGCTATTACTAGGTGTAGAACATTTTTGAAGAGGAAATTCAAGATAATCTAGAGACTGTCCATAGAATTAACTAGAGAGTTCAATGAATTGCAGGATATAAATTCAGCATAAACATTACTGGTGAAAATTAGATAAGTAACATGAAATTCCATTAACAGTGAAAAAACCCACCAGGTTTCTAGAGATACATGTGATAATAATGGGCAAGCCCTTTCTAACAGGAGGAAATGAGTAAACTTTGTTGGAAGACATGAAAGAAGACCTAAGTGAATAGAGAAATATACCATATTCATGAATGGGGAGACTCGGTAATGATGAAAACTATCATTACATTGATCTAAAGATTGAATGCATTTCCAAAATCTTTTTCCAAAATTTGTTTTTCATGCTGATTTACATAATTAACATACAACAGCCAGGAGCCAGAAATAGCCAAGACATACCTAAATATAAAGGAGAGAGAGAGCTAAAGGATATTGAGATATATGTTATAGAGCGACAAGTCTTAAGAGAGCATGCTATGGTTCAGGGTTGGTAAATAAAATAATGAAACTGAGGCTACAGCTAGGAAAAGACCCATGGATATGTGTGAACTTGGTAGATGATGGGCGGCGTTACTCCTTAGCGGGGAAGGGGGGCGCTGTTGACGCTGGAGCAACAGAAAACAAATTCACCAAGAAAAAATAAATCACAGGTAGGTCAACAGCTAAACGTGAGAATGCAAAGCTGTAAAAGCTAACACGAGTTTATGCCCATATCACAAAGCATGAGGGAAAGCTTGAGGTATCAGACACATTAAAATTTAAAATTCTGTTCAGAAAAAGGCACCATCAATAAAGCAAAAAAATTTACAAGTCTCAGTCTGAGAGGATATATTTGCAATCCACATAACCAATAAAGTATCGCTACCCAGATACATAAATAATTCTGAAAATCAATAAGAAGAAGGCAAGAGACTTAATGGAAAAATGAGCAAATGATAAGAAACAATAAATATCAGGAGAAAACAATGGACAATAAATATGTGAAAAGAGGCTGAACTTCACTGCTAACACTGAGAGACACAAATTAAAACAACTAGATGCCATTTTTCACCCATTAGAGTGTAAAAAATTAATAAGTCTGGTACTACTGAGTGTTGCCATGAATCTGTGGAAATGGAAACTCCGTCTGTTGCTGGAAGCAGTGTAAACTGGCATAACCACCTGCAGAGGAACACAGCAGTGCTTAATAATAGCAGTTATGATCGCGCTAATGGTTAATACTGATTGAACATTTATGAAGTGCCAGGCACTGCTAACAGCTGGCGTGGAAAGCTGACGACACACATTCCCACAAGCCAGGGGCTCTTCCTCCAGTGGCCTGGCCAAAGTACCCCCTGCACTTGGCACCAGCAGACACAAGCAAGGCTGCTCATGGTGTGGTGGCAAAGCAGAATTCATTTGCAAGTTCCTGAGTGGAGAAGGATCACTAATCTGTGCCTCATTGTCACGACGGAGTGTTCTACTCCAGTTGACAGAAACACACTGAATTGCTGTTCATCGATATGGGTAAATTTCAAAACCCTGATGTTGAGTGAGAAAAGCACTTATGTCAACTTTAAGACACAGAGAATATTGTTGGTGAATGCAAGCACGTGATAGAAAAGCATAAACTTGTAGATGGGAAATACGGACACCAGCCCCGCTCTGTAGCAAGCCGACAGCTGCTGGGGTGCTGCTGGGGCCCTCCATCCGTCCATCTGTTCGTCCATCCACAGGAGCCAGGCCATCTCCAAGGAGGGAACACCAGCTAAGGGAAGCAGAAATCAGCCTTGAGGAGCTGGCACCTGGAGGAAGGTTATTCTAGGAATTCAAGGACTTAGGACATTTGAAATGTACTAACGTCATTTGTTATGATTCATTATAAAGAAAAAAACACAGGCTCAACTGAACACACAGTCAAGGTAGCACTTGTTAAAATCCCGCCTCCACGCAGAATGAGAATTCCACAGGACGTGGGATCGGAGGAAACTTCATGCTTGGTAAAGCATCTGCGGCACCCACTAAAATCTGGACCAAGACAAAGACATCAGTACTCTCGCTGTATTCCACACAGGAGGCCCACGTCAATGCAAGATGACTTTTAAGAGATATAAGAGCCTAGCACGGTAGCTGACACCTATAACCCAGCACTTTGGGAGGCTGAGGTGGGAGGCTCACTTGAACCCAGGAGATCAAGACCAGCCTAGGCAACAAAGCAAGGCCAAAACTCCTATCTCTACCAAAAAAAAAAAAAAAAATCAGAAAATTAGCCTGGCGTGGCGGTGCACACCTGTGGTTCCCACTACGCCAGAAGCTGAAGGGGGAGGTTCACTTGAGTCCCATGAGTTTGAGGCTGCAGTGAGCCACATCAGCACCGCTGCACTACAGCCTGGGTGACAGAGCAAGAGCGTGTCTCCAAAATAAAATAAAATAAAAGCTATGAATACTGCAAAGAGGCAAAAATTGCTGTGGTTTACTGACAATATAATCATGTCTAGCAAATCCAAGAAAAAAAAAGTAAAAAACTAATAAGATAATTTAGTAGTCAGAGATGAGGCCAACATATAAAAATCCATATCTTTCTATAGACACAAGAAATAACCATTAAAAAAAAAAAGCTGTTCCATTTACAATAGCTAGAAAAACTGTAAAACATCTGGGGGGCAGAGGTTGGGAGTCACAGAAGGGCACACAAAACCTGTGCGACGAAAACTAAAACTTTACTGGCAGACACAGACACAGACACAAAAGAAACTTTCTGAGTAAAGGGTGAGACATCTTCTTCTTGAATGAGAAAATTAACATGGTAAAGATGTCAGCAGTCTCCCAAAGCAATTGAGTGGAATCCCAGTCCAACTGCAATTGCTTCGTTTATGGAATTTGATGCACGGACTGAAATCCATCTGGAAAAGAGCATGCTTAGTAAACATGGCTTCCTGGGGGCGGCGAGGGGGAATGAACATTGGTCTTGCAGATGAGGTTCAAGTCAGAGACCCCAGAAAGAAACCGAGGTGTCTCCGTGCGGTGAGGTGCACTGGGAAGGGCGCGTCCCACGGAAAGGGCAGGGTGGACAGTGGACCGTCTGGGAAACAGGCTGCCGGGAGAGAGAATCAACACAGATTTCCAACTCACAAACACAGGCAAATTCTGTGGATTAAAGAAAGACATCTAAAGATCTACAAACGGAAATGGAAAGAATGCTTGATTTCACTGGAAATCAAAGATGTTGATGAGAGTCATAATGAAACACTGTTTTTCGCCCACAAAATTGTGGGGGAAAGATAAGGAATGAACTTTGTGACAATGATAAAGGTGTAAGAAGAACAGGTGTTTGGCTGCGTGGCTGGTGGTGAGCAGTTTTTGCAACCTTCTCAGGAAACAGTTTGGAAATGTTCCCCACGAAGGAACGGCGAAAGCCTCTGTCTACCCTGTCTGCTGTGGACAGGGACAGCCGCCTGAACACGGAAGAACCGTGCACATCCAGGCTGGTGACGGCTGTTTTGGCGACAGACAAAAAAATAAAAAAATAAATAAATAAGAATTAGAAGGGGAAGAAAAGAGAAGCACCTTAATTCTTCTCCCGCGGGTGAGAGCTTGTTACACAGCAGCATCGCCCACAGGACAGACGCCTCTGCAGCCATCAAAGAAAATGAGGTCGAGCCACGTGGGCCGGCGTGGAAAGCTCCCGGGACGTCGTGTTAAATGTGAAAAGCAAGTTGCAGACGGCGCATGAAATATGCATGACTCCATTTGTGACAGAGCAGCGTCGCTAGGCGAAACCGTGTAGTCTGTCTGGTCTGCACACACGTGTGCAGATCCGTGTAAAGAAGGCGGTGCAGGCGGCGGGCGGGGTCGGAGAGGCGGCCAGCCCGGCTTTGTGTCCAGACGCCCCCAGCCCCGCGGTCCTGCGCTCCCGCCGTCGTTTAAACAAATGCCTCAACAGCAAAAAGCACTTAGAGCAGGCAGCTGGACCCGGTCTGGAGTGCGAGAGGAAGGTGCGGGGCGGAGGGAAGCGAGACCGCTCCAGACCCGCGACGTCTTAGGGACCGAGGGGCTGAGACCCACGCGGGCCCTGGGAGCGGCCACGCAGCGCACAGGAAGCAGGGGCGAGAGGGACGGGGAACCCAACAGCGTGTGGGGCGGGGAGGGACCAGGGAAGCCCCAGCGCGGGAGGCCGTGGGGAGGACGGGCCGGGGCGCTGGAGAAGCGGCTCAGCGCGCCTGGGGGGAGCCCCAGGACCCGGGGGCTGCGGAGGGAATGGCCGGCCAGGCGGTGGGAACGGGAGGGCCGGCCTGTGCGGCTGCCTCGTCCCCTGTGGAGAGGAGCCCGGGAACCCGGGGGAGCCGGGAGAGAGAAGGCTGTGGGGGGCGGGGGTCCTTCCCTCAGGAGTTGGGTGACTGAGGCCGGGCTCGGGTGCTCAGGAGGCGAGGATGGGCGGGTTGGAGGCGGAGAAGGCGCGGCTGTGCAGGGGGAGGCGGCGCCCTCCTCGCCTGGTCTGAGGTCCCGCAGCGCCCGGGGCGCGAGCAGTGAGCGAGCGTGGGTGGGGACCCGGCCTGGGTCCCTGCGCCGCGCTGCCCGGACGGCAGGTGCACGTGGCGGGGGGGGGCCTCGGAGCATTTCCAGGGCAAATGAGTCCAGGGCCCTCGGCCTGCGGGCTGGGCAGCGCGGACAGCCGCGAGGGGGCTCGGTGGCACCGCCTGGGGGTCACCGCGCGCCCCTGGACGCCCCAGAGCCCGGAGACTCGGCAGTCGTCGCGCGGGGCGACCCCGGCCCTCCAGGCTCCTGCGCCACCAACACGGAGGAGGGCGAGTCATGGGGCGCGGGTGCGGGGCGCGGGGTGCGGACGGCCACGCCCCTGCCGCCGCGGTCTGCCCAGCCCAGGCTGCCAGGGCGGCATCCCCAGCTGTTAGCCCGCGGGCCTGGGCCTGAGACCCGCGAGCAGCCCGGCCAGCCCCGCCGGCAGAAGGAAATAGACCGCGCCTGGTTTCCGCGGGTTCGATTCTCAGGTGCTCTGCTACGGCGGCGGCACGAGCTGCCCCACCCCGACTGTGCCGGGCGCCGGAGCCGGTCCATAAGGGAGCCGTGTGGGCGGGGGCTTAGGGTGGCTTAGGGTCCGCAGAGACACAAAACCAGCAGGACACACACACAGTCCCGCCTGCATGTCAGTGACTCCAGGCAGGGACCTCACAGCACCGTCTATATCGCATAAGATTACCACCAGCGGAGAGCTTCTGCGGTTCGGTGAAGTCTCGCTGGTCCTGACCCCGCAGGCCTGGGCTAGTGCGTGTGTTCATGCCTTGCCAGTGAGCAAAAATGTTTAAAAAGTAAAAAAAAATTTTTTTTAAATGAACAGAGAAAAGCTTATAAAGATCTTTAAAAAATTGTGTACAGCTGTACTTGTGTTTTAAGTTATTACAAGAGTCAAAACGTTAAAAAATTACAAAGTGTATGAAAAAAGGTACAGTAAGATAAGGTTAATTTATTATTAAAAATAGAAAAAAGTTTTTTTTTTTTTTTGAGATGGAGTCTTGCTCTGTCACCAGGCTGGAGTGCAGTAGCCCAATCTCTGCTCACTGCAACCTCCGCCTCCTGGGTTCAAGCGATTCTCCTGCCTCCATCTCCCAAGCAGCTGGGACTACAGGTGCACGCAACCACACCCAGCTAATTTTTGTACTTTTAGTAGCGACAGAGTTCCACCATGTTGGTCAGGATGGTCTCGATCTCTTGACCTCATGATCCGCCCTCCTCGGCCTCCCAAAGTGCTGGGATTACAGGTCACCATGCCAGGCCGAAAAAAAGTTTTACTACATTGAGTGTTTATAAAGTCTCCAGTAATGTACACTAATGTCCTGGTCCTAACAGTCACTCACACTCACCCCTGACTCACCCAGAGCCACTTCCTGTCCTGCAAGCTCCATTCACGGTAAGAGCCCTGCACCAGTGTGCCATTTTTAATCTTTTATGCCATGTTTTCACTGTACCTTCTGTACCTTGAGATATGCCACAGCTTGCCATTGCGTCACAGCTGCCCACCTGTTCAGTACAAGCCACACTCTGTGCAGGTCAGTAGCCTGGGAGCCATAGGCTGCACCCTGCAGATCTGGCATGTGGCAGGCGGTACCGTCCAGGTTGTGAGTGACGTGGCGTGTGACAGGCGGTACCGTCCAGGTTGTGAGTGACCTGACGTGTGGCAGGCAGTACCGTCCAGGTTTGTGAGTGACCTGGCGTGTGGCAGGCGGTACTGTCCAGGTTTGTGAGTGACCTGGTGTGTGGCAGGCGGTACCGTCCAGGTTTGTGAGTGACCTGGCGTGTGACAGGTGGTACTGTCCTGGTTTGTGAGTGACCTGTGATGCTCGCAGAGGACGAAGTCACCTAACCATGCATTTCTCAGAACACATCCCCATTATTAAGCAACACATGACTCTGTGTGTGTGTGTGTGTGTGTGTGTGTGTGCATAAAAGAAGATCTTTATTACAGAAATTGACTCAAAGATTATAGAAGCCGAAAGGTCTGAAGCCCCATGAGCTGCTGTCTGAGCTGGAAGACCAGGAAGGCCAGCCGTGTGACTCCGTTTGAATCTGAAGCCAGAGAACCAGCAGCACTGAGGTTCGGGGGCAGGAGAAGGCAGCCGCCCCAGCTCAAGAGGAGACGGGGAGGCGGGGTGTGCCTGGCTCCGCCCTTCTGGTCTGCCTGGGCTTTGGGAGGATTCGATGATGGTGGATTGGATGATATTGGTGAGGGCAGATTTTCTTCACCCAGTCTACCAGTTCAAATGCTGACCTCCTCTGGAGCTGCCCTCACACCCACAAGGAATGTTTACCACCTACCAGGGCTGTACTTAACCCAGCCAAGTTGACGCATGAAATTCACCTCACAGTCCACCCTTTGTCAGCTTAGCATCCATACACAGCTTAAACTATTTAACCTCCAGAAAGGCAGTGAGATCACAGTTCAGCCTAATGAAACAACTGTCCTATATACAACCAAAGACACTAATTCCTTCCCCAAAAGAGCCGATAAGGTCCTTGAGTGATGGTCACTTTTCTCCTCATGTCCCGTGACATAAACACAGGATGTAAAATTAACAGTGCTTAAATACTGATATAAAGTTGTTACATTTTATGCTACATGGTAAGGAGACAACAGAGAAAAGAAAACAAATATATTTGGTTAACGTATGTAGATATTCACACCAACATGCAAGTCACGAAACCAGGAGGAAGTACTGACGATGGCAGTCCTCGTTTCTGCCACCGGCCCTGCAGTTGTAGCTGGTATTAATAGCCACCTTCTTCCACCACCCAGTCCATAACCTTTTACCCTTAGCAAGTGCCGCCGCTGGCCGTGGTTCTTTACTGGTGGAGTGACCCCAAACCTCCATTCTTGAAGGGTCTGGGCCATTAGAGGCCCTGCCTGAATTGTATTATTGTGGCTTCCTGTGACTTTGATCACAGAGCATGGCAGTGCCAGCAGATGCCCTAGGAGCTCCTGTCTCCCACACACACTCCTCCCTCCCTCCACTGTGGGGCACACTCCAGTTTCCCCTCGGTAGTCTGATCAGCCACCCCGGCCAGCGCTGTCACTCCCCTCTCAGCCTGCTGACTCTGAGGCGGGAGGACCCCAGGATGGCATATTAACTTCCAGTTCCACGGAATCACTGTTGTGTCCCCTGGTTGAAGCATTCTGCCTCTGGAATGAAGACCCGTAGGCCAGCAGAATACAAAGTTGCAGGAAGAGGAAACTCAAATGTTGCCAGTGAGTCACTAGGGTGATAGTGAGTGGCGACACTCTCTTGATTCCTGGACCCGTGGGTCCCGGCCATGGGAGGAGCAGCATCATGTATGTCTCCGATTCAGGGCATCTGTGGCCCTCTGGAGTGCCTGGTCCCAGCCCTGTGAGGTATTACCATCTAGTTAGCGCTGAATTGAGCCCTTCCACCATTCTATCACACCGGCTGCTTCAGGATGGGGAGGACATATCAGGACCAGCGAGACCCACGAGCATTGTGGCACTTCTTTGGCGTGAAGCGAGTTTCTCAGTCAGAAGCAGTGCAGTGTGGAACACCGTAACCGTGGGTAAGGCATTCTGTAAGTCGGTGGGTGGTGGCTTTTCCAGTAAGGACAAAGTGCTGCCCCTTCCATGCTGGAAGCCATCCAATGTAATCAACCTGCCCCAGGTAGCTGGCTGATTGCCAGGGAATGGTGTCATATCAGGGGCTCGGTGTTGGTCTCTGCTGCTGGCAGATTGGGCAGTCAGCAGTGGCCGGAGCCACGCAGGACTTGGTGAGTGGGAGTCCACGTTGCTGAGCCCACGCACTACCTCCATCCCACCACCAAGGCCACTTAGTGTGAGCTCATTGGGCGATGACAGGGGTGGCTTGGGCAGGAGGCTGACCAGTGTCCACAGAATGGGACATCCTGTCCACTTGATTACCAAAACCCTCCTCTGCTGTGGTCATTCATTGCTGACCATTCACATAGGACACACATAGCTCATGATTTTGCCCACTCTGAGAGACCTATCCACATATCTTTTCCCCAACATCTTCACCACCGGTTTTTCCAATCGTTCTTTCCATGTCCCTGACCGTCCAGCAGAAACACTGATCACAGCCCGTGAATTAGTCTATCACTGCACAACTGGCCACGGCTCCTTCCAAGTAAAGTGCACAGCCAGGTGCACCGCCCGCAGCTCTGCCCAGGAGGACTTCCCTTCCCCACTGTCCTTCAGGGATGTCCCAGGGAGGGGCTGTAGTTCTGCAGCATCTGCTTTCAGGTGGTGCATAGGCAGCAGAGCCGTCTGTGCGCCAGGCCTGAGTCATCTCTTCCTCTGTCAAATGATCGTGGGGAGCTCCCCAGGAGGCCATAGGCACAGGCTGGGAGAGAGGGTCTCAGCAGAGAAAGAGGGTGGAGCAGGAACCGGGACCACGGGCATTTGAGCCACTTCCTCATGTAACCTACTTGAGCATCCAGGGTCTGGTTGGACCCAGTTGCATATGTACCACCGCCATTTGCTGACAGAGTGTTGCTGTGCACACCTAACTGTACAGGCTGGTGGGTCAGATAACACCCTCTGACACACAGGCGTCTCGCCAGTGAGGGCAGAGTAGTTGCCACTTCCAGCTCACTAAGTCTGAGCAGCATAAGGTCATCCATGTAATGCGCCAGTGTGACCTCTCATGCAAGGGAAAAGCAACCAAGATTCGTGCAGACTCAACTATAATGTAGGGCCGGAGAGTGGATGTGACACTGTCCCTGAGGTGGGACAGTGAATGTGTACCGCCGGCCTTGCCAGCCGAAAGAAAACCGCTTCTGGTCAGCCTTCTGGACAGGGCTGGAACAAACGGTATTTGCTACATCAGTAGCCGTGTACCAGGTAGCAGAGGAGGCGTCAGTTTGCTCAAGGAATGAAACCACATCTGGTACAGCAGCTGCCACTGGAGTTACCACTGGTTAAGCTGATGATATTTCAGTCATTCTCCAAGATCCAGCTGTGTTCCCTACAGGCCAAATAGGAGAGTCAAATGGCAAGGTGGTGGGATTCTCCCTCCAGCCCTGTATCCTTCACACTCCCGACGGCGCATCAGTCTCCACAGTCCACTGACGGTAGTCACCCCTTACCCCTGGTTTCGCTTTCCACGTTTTAAGTTACCGGTTGCACAGTACAAGGTATTTGGAGAGAGAAATCACATTTGCATGGCTTTTATTGCAGTATATTCTTCTGTTTGATTTTATTATTGTCCGTAGTCTCCTACTGTGCCAAGTTTATACACGAAACTTTATCATTGGTATGTATTTATAGGAAAAAACTGGCATATACGGGGTTTGGTGGTTTATGTAGCCGTGGTTTCAGGCATCCGCTGAGGTCTTGGAGCACATCCCCTGCTGACACAGGGGGGCTACTGCGTTATCTTCCTAGGTTGAAGCAGTTCTAATGGCTTCTACTTCACCTCCTTCACTGTAAAGGTCCTTCCTCCCCAGGCCGGGGATCCAGGGTGTAGATGCTACCAGCTCCTCGGTGTGCCTCTTCCGATCATGCATTCTGGAATGGGGAAGTAAGTACAGGATGGGTTTGGGACCCAATGGGCCCACTGTGAAATGAACCTGAGCTAAAACTCCGTTGAGCATTGAGCTCCCAAAGCCCCTCCTCCGGCTGCATGGCACAGTGACATTTTCCGTCTTCTGGAGCCAACGTCAGTGCACAGACAGGGTCCAGTCGTCCCTGAAAGGTCTCATTAGTTCCTTCTCCCCCGTGCACAGCAAAGGTAAGGTGGGTCCCTTTGGGGAAGGCTAGGGAAAAGATTAAGAGGATATGTTCTGGGGAGTGTACCAGGGTGGTTTCTCAAGGGGACGTTGTTGTCCCTTCATTCACGGGTCTGGGTCTGGAAATTGGCTCAGGTCTGAGAATTGATTGAGAGGCCATGACTCTCTCCTGTGAGAGTCATGATTGTATGATTTGAGTGAGACTTTTGTTTTTAGAGACTGGGTCTCATTATGTCACCCAGGCTAGAGTGCAGTGATGTGATCACGGCAGCCCCAAACTCCCAGGCTCAACGGATCCCCCTGCCTCAACCTCTTGAGTACCTGGGATCGACCACAGGCATGTGCCACTATGCCCAGATTCAACTTAGACTTTTGTTCACTTGACCTAAACCTTTCCTGCGTCTACAGATCACGCAAGGATTTAGTAGGCTTCTGAGCAAATTCGCTTCCAGGAGCTCATGATAACGGGCCAGAGTGATGAGTCTCATGAGCCAGGCTGTTCCGATTGCTGCTGTGCCTCTGCTGCCCGTGGCTATACCCGCACCCCCCTTGCCTGTGGCCTCCCCCAACAGGATCCAGTTGCTCCCCTTGTGCTTGGGTCTCCAGCTGAGTGGCTGTGGTTCCCACCATAAGGTCTGACCTGCAGAGAAGGGTTATGGCAGAGCTCTTCAAGGAAGCTGGGGCCTTCTCACGCCGTTCTTTCTCGAGGTGTTGGTGAAAGGCCTGTGTTCCAGACCCCCTCGCGTGGGTGAGTAGTCCTGAAACGACAAACCCACTCTAACACATCAGCCTCCCTGTACATTAAGCCAGGGGAGACTGGATCGTTCCGGTTTGCTCACGGCGTGGCAGACTATCTTTCGACGCTGTTCAGCCGTCCGACAAACTGAGCCCTTTCTAACTCGCTGAGCCGCGACGTTAAATCCAGAATCTCTGCTTGCTGAGCCCATATCAATAAGTTTGGCCTGATCCAACTTTATGCTCCTTCCACTACCATCTGACACCCTCAGTATTCATTCCCACTTATGTCCGCTGGATTTCTGCTTGTATCAATCAGAAAATCATGTTGTTCTTTGGAGTGCAGCATCCCTTCCCGTGGGTCACAGTTTGCCCCTCACCTTCAGGGGCCTGCTGGGGTTGGGTCTAGTTACAGGTCTGGAGGCAAAGAAGGGTGGTGAGGTGGGTCCTGAAAAGAATCAGCATTGTCTGGCTCGCCCACCACCTCAGAGTTAGATATTGCTCAGGATGCAGAGAACTCCCTCGTCAGGTGGAAGGGCAGGGATGCTGCTGCCACGGGGGCTGTGACGGCCACTTTTGTCGGGGGCGGGGGGACCTGTTCCACTGGTAAAGAATACACATCAGAATTTAGGGGCTTGATACTCCCAGCTTCATCACGGTCTTCCCACAAGTCCCCATTCCAACTTACGGTATCCCGTTCTTTCCCAATCAATCTCCCCACTTAAGAATAGACACCCTAGGAGACTGGGAATTCAACTTGCATTGTATTCATAATTTGGCCAATTGCAGGATGAGGTCCTGAGTTCGATTTTCAGACCCTTCAGCCCTGTGGTTGTATAAGAGAAGGCTCTCGTGGCACACAGAGAGGCTCTTAGGTCATTTTTGTGGCTCTTGAGCTGAGAATGTGAATCCCTGAGCTCATCTTTTTCTTTTACCACTTTGTCCAATGACATTAGAAGCAAACAATGTCATTATTTTCCTCAATTTTCCTAAAATGTTCAAAAGTATCATATACAGAGTCATGTAGCTCCTTGCTTCTTAGAAGCGGTTTATTAGGAGGATCCAATGCAGATATTTTGCATATCTCTATAGTTTATGCCATGGAAGATCAGTGCTCTCTTTAGCATTGGAAATAGAATCATTAGTGTCTTCACACATAGTCAGATTAAAGATCTAATTCCAGAAACTCCAGAAAGAATTCAGAAAACTCATCCTCAAAATTGGTCCTCCACATCCACTCTTGGCACCACGATCTATGTTAACCCGAGTTCTGCAAAGAAACCGAATCAATAGAATAGGAATAGATATACATAAGAGGAGATTTATTACAGGAATCAACTTATGTAGTTATGGAGGCCAACAAGTCCCGCTGTCTGCCGTCTGCAGGCTGGAGAGCCAGGAAAGTCAGTGATGTCATTCAGTGGTGCACTCTAGCCTGGGTGACATAACGAGACCCAGTCTCTAAAAACAAAAGTCATTCAACCTGAGTCCAAAGACCAGAGAACCAGAAGAACCAATGTTCTAGGGCAAGGGAAGATAAGGAAGACAGTGAATTCACCCTTCCTCGGCCTTTCTCTTCTACTCAGGCCCTCCATGGATGAAGTGACGCTTGCTCACTTTGGTGAGGGCAGGTCTGTACTCAGTCCACTGACTCTTAATCTTTCTAGAGACACCCTCACAGACACATCCAGAAATGATGCTTTATCAGCTATCTAGGCATCCCTTAGTGCAGCCAAGTGACACCTAACATTAACCATCACGAGCAGGGAAGACGCTGTGGGAGGTGAGATGTGTCTGTGAGCAGAAGCTGGGTCTCTGCATGAGCATGTAGGTATGGGTGCAAGCATGGAAGAGCTGCTGTGGCAAAACTCAGCAGAAGCGATTCAAATTTAGGAACTGAATCAGGTGCCCCGTCCTCTGAGTCCCATGACATTTCATGATCTGGAACAATAACAGAGTCCCAGAGCAAGGTGTATAACAAAAAGCTACATTTTCAAGTACGGATTTTGGAAGAATGTGACTTCTGAATTTTAACAAAAAGCAGAACCACTTTCTTTCACACTTAAGAATTGTCTGCCAGGCTTCTGGAGGCACCTGGGCCGTGTGGGTTCACGGTGGTCATTCAGGGAATGGATGGACATGGTGAGTTTCTGAAGCACGGGTGCCACCCTTGGGGTAGGGGGAGGTCTCCCACACCAAGGCCCCCGACACACGTTTCACGAGGAAAAATGACCACGCCATGCCTGTGTTGGTAGACAATGAACTGCTGAAACTGAGAAGGGAATTTTCTCTAATTAGAGGCCTCACATTAAGCATGCATTGGCTTCATCTGGAGTGTGCAGAACAGAATGACTCTCTTCCCCATTCCTCACCAAGAACAGTAATTAGAATGCAAGGTCATCTCCATATAATGCATTACGACTTTAATATCAGTAAACTCCCCTTACATCTTAGATGCAGTGGGGAAATATTAGTTAAATTATCACAGACTAGTATGATCAGTTTCCTCTAGGATAAAATGTGATAAATGGGTTTTAATAAACTGTGGAGAATTATAGGCACCATCTTCTTGGTTCCTGTCAATTTTATTTAGAGTAAAATGCCATTGCAATAATTAGTTGGTTTTTACTGTGTTCATTAAAAGCTTTTCTAATGACCGCTTGAGGAATAAGTAAAATTAATTTCTTTCTTGAACATCGATGGAATTCATCAAACAAACAAAAAGCAAACTTCAGGGGTTGTGCAAGACAGGGTGAGGGCCGGTGGTTTTCCGTGCCCGCTGTGGGGACAGCGCTTTCCCACCGTCTGTCGTTGGCATCGCAGCTCCAGGGCATCCCCCCAAGGTGTGCTGATGGAGAGGGATGCAGGTCCTGGGCAGAGGCCCTGGCCATCCTTCTCAGGTGCCATTGAACTCTTACTCCAAGGCCTCCTCCTCCAGGCAGCTTTCCTTGACTGCTCCAACTTCAGGGTTCTCTCCCGCCTGGCATACACACTTGAACTAGGGTTCCTCAGTCTCAGAGGCTGAGGCCAGGTTCTCTCTCTGCCTGTGTTCCCTCGGAGTCCAGCACAGGGCCAGCACGCTAGAGGGCTTGAGGGTTTGAGCCTGGCATCCTGGCCTGTCTCCTCTTGGGCAGGACTCCTTGGGCCTCCTGGCTGCTACCCCCATCCTGGCCCCTACAGTGCTCAGCCAAGCTCAGTCTTTGTTCAGCGCACCAGCCCTGTGAGCCATGCTGTCCCTGGAGGGACTGAGCGATGTCCAGGGGTCGGTGGTGGCATAAAGGATGGAGCCCCTGAAACGCTGTGGTGGACACAGGAGGAGGAGGAGGGCTACGCCCGTCTGCGGTGCCTGGCCTGGCTCGGAGGATGCGCGGAGGAGTCTCCAGCAGGCAGGAGTGGCCAGAGGAGCTGCCGGGTAGCCAGATGGAGTCCGTGTGGTGACCCCATAGTCCGCAGGGAGGAGCAGAAAAGGGGGTGAGGCCTGGGAGATGACATCGCCTGGCTGGGGCTACTCAGTGGTGAAGGAGAGATGAGAGACAAAGCTGGGCACTCTCAGGCTCGTGGGGGAGCAAAGGTCCTTCCCCTCCTGTGCCAGGTACAGCAGTGGGGCCTGGGACACTCACGGGCATCAGGACGAGCCTGAGAACCTGGCTGGCGAGCACACCACCTCCACCTCCAGCCATCCCCACTCCCCCCACACACCACACACACATCACACACACATCACAGACACCACACACAGGCTCACCACACACAGGCTCACCACACACTCATCACACACACGCATCACACACCATATGCATTCATCACACACACGCTCATCACAGACACCACACACAGGCTCATCACACTCACACTCATCACACACACTCATCACACACATTCATCACACACATGCATCACACACACACCACACACAGCACACATATGCATCACACACACCACACACACCACACACACGTGTTACACACACAGCACACACAGCACACACATGCATCACACTCATCACACACTCACACACACACCACACAGCACACACACTCATCACACATGCATTACACACACCACACACACACCACACACACATCACAGACACCACACACAGGCTCACCATACACTCATTACACACACGCATCACATACCACACACATTCATCACACACGCTCATCACAGACACCACACATAGGCTCATCACGCTCACACTCATCACACACTCATCACACACACGCATCACACACACACCACACACAGCACACACATGCATCACACACACGCTCATCACAGACACCACACACAGGCTCATCACGCTCACACTCATCATACACACTCATCACACACTCATCACACACACCACACACACATTCATCACACACACGCTCATCACAGACACCACACCCAGGCCCATCACACACACTCACACACTCATCACACACGTCACACACACGCATCACATACACCACACACACAGCACACACATGCATCACTCACACACCACACACACATTCATCACACACACGCTCATCACAGACACCACACTGAGGCTCATCACACACACTCATCACACACATACACACATGCCAGATACCACACACCACACCATATACACACACAACCATCACACTCACACACCACACACCCAAACTCATCACACATACACCTGCACACACAGACAAACACACTGGACCATCACAGATGCCATGCACCACACACACTCACATACACACACACACACACACACACACACAAAGCCAACCGCCTCACATGCCCATCCCCCCATCACACCCTCACCTCTGCTGGATGGAGCCCCATTGTCCTTCAATGCCCAGCTGCACCTCATCGTCCTTGAGGTCTCTCCACCACACTGTGGCCTACTCTGCACCCATCGCACTTCCCTCTTCTGCCCACGAGGACCTCGGTAATGTCACCCCTGAAACTGCTGCGGAACCTGGAGCCCTCTGTGACGCAGAAGTGGAACCCCAGCTCAGCCCCCTGCACGTCGGATTGTCCGGAGCGGATCCTTATTCCTGAGACTCCTTTGGTTCTTCTCCCTCTCGGGTTAGGTGAGAAGGTCAGTGTGGCCCTGCGGGGCATGTCAAGGGTTAAACGAGGCCCTCGTCCGCATGAAGAGGCCAGGCAGGTCCTCCGACAGTGCCACAGTCCCAGGCTTGTACAGCCAGCTCTCGGAGGCTGTCCAGGCCCTCAACACAAACAGGATGGGCTTTCTCGCGTTACTACCAGAGTGGCACTGCTGGGGCCACTCTCCAGATGCCACGGTGGCCGGGTGCCGGGACGGTCGGCTGCTTGACTCCAGGACTTAGAGCTTGACTTGGCCTCAGTGCCCTCGGGTCCCTTCCGCCCCTCTGTGGCTCACCAACCTGTCCCTTGGCCTCGGGTGGGCTGAAAGGGCTCTTTCTGGGACCCAGGTGGGGTGGCAGCAGTTGCCGTCACGGTGCAGATCTGGCTTCCCAGAATGCCCCGTCTGGGGGTCCCCAGCGAAGGCACCGAAGCTCTCTTCTTGGCTCCCTGGCCTGTGAGGCCCAGGCAGCGCCACCCTGGCCCCACCCACCCTGAGCCCCACGGGGGCCCCTACCGGGCAGCTCAAGCCCAGTCCCCTTTCCCGGTGCCCTGGGAGGCCCCACCACCATCAAGGGTGATGTGTGGGCTGCTGGGCCCTTTGTTCCTGTCAGGGCCACTCGGAGAGGCCCAAGTGGACACGAAAGTTCGAGGCTCAGTGCATCGAAGCCCAGACTCAGGAAGAAGCAGGGCCCCTGCCTGCAGCGCCCCTAGCTCAAGAGCAGCTCTCCGATTCTCACTCGCTGGTCCTTTTTGGCTGAGGGGCTCCTCTGTGGAACTCTGCCAGGCCCTCTTTCCAGCCTTTTATTCTTCCTGCAGTCAGAGAGGGGGTGGAAGGGTCTCTGGTCCAGCTCTGAGGCCCACCAGAAGCCCAGCCTAAAGGTGGCTGACCCCACCTGCTGCCACCCCTACCCTGCCAGCTTGCCCTGCTGGGACCCTTCTTCTAATCTCAGAATGACCGGCCCCTCACCTCCTCACGTTGCCGTTTCAGAGCTACTTTCTCTCCCAACCCCCCACCTGGCGCTCCTAGCTCCCCCAGCCACCTGCGCTCCGTGTTCCCAGCGTCCGCCCCCTGCAGCCGGCCGCCCGGTCATTTCTCCCTCCTGCGTGGTTTCTTCACTGAGCCCCTTCTGGCCCCACCCTCCAGCTCCGCTGTGTTGCAGAGCAGCTCGGGGGGGCGCACAGCAACTCTGAGGCATGGGTGTTCCCGCAGCTCCCCGGCTTCCACGAAGGCCACGGCCGGCTCTGCAGTCACCGCGCAGTGACCCGTCACTGCAGCATCTTTGCACTTGGGCGTCTACATGTGTTTTCATCTTAAAAAGAGTTTGTCCATGGTGTCTGAGAAAGACGCCAAGAACACAGCCCTTCTCAGAGTGTCTGGACTCTTACCAGCAAAGCTCTTAGTTACATCGGGGAGTGCATGGTGGTGTGACATCGGCTGAGGCACAGGCAGCGCAGGGCAGGAGCTGGGGGGCTGGGCCTCCAGGACAGGGAGACACAGGGTGCAGGGAAGGAGTTGGGGGGCTGGGCCTCGAGGATGGGAGACAGGGCGCAGGGCAGGAGCTGGGGGGCTGGGCCTCCAGGACAGGGAGACACTCCTCGTAGCAGCAACACGCTGCTTGCACCTGTAGAGGCTGGCGGCTCAGCAGAGCTGCCCTCGAGATGCTAGTGATCTCAGGAGCTCTCTCTGGAGGGCCAAGAGACCCTGCAGCCTCCAAAGTGGCAGCTGGCAGACTTAGGTGGTGATTTAGCCGGTATTCCTGCCTCGTCCGTGTTCACTCTCCATCAGAAGCCGCACCTCACTCTTGCCTTAGAGCGACAGAGAGACACGCTCAATTAAGCTGGGGGCGAATGGTGTCTGCACAGCCAGATCCAGGGGCCAGGAGCACCAGGAACTGCCCGGGAGGAGTCTCCACGCCGCGAGAGTCAATCAGGGAATCCTAATTGGAAAGCAGTAATAAAAAGTAATTGAGTTTAATACATAATTTAGATTGTTACCCGTTAAGCTAATGCCTCTGCTTAGGTGTGGGGAGAAAATTATTTATCTCATAGACGGGGAAGATTTCATTTGTTTTTATAATGGAATGCTCGCCAATTGACTTTAATAAGAGCAGTTTGTTAAATCAGATTTTGAATTGGTGCATAGATTTGAAGTTCATATGTTAATTTTTGACGTGATATACTTAGCGCTTCCTTCCCCCTTAAAGTGGCCGGATTTATTCTCCCATGAGGCTGCGAGCTCACTGCTGTCCTACGTTACGGAAATTAAATCGCGTCTCTCTGGTGTCTTGATGGGAGGCAATTTGGCTCCTGAGTTCTATCTTTTTTTTTTTTTAAATTAAAGAAGGGACATTAAAGAGACTCTGCTTGCTTCTCTGCAGGGCCTTTTTCCTCTTGAAAACGGTCCCAGGGCTGCAAACAAACGCTTTGGTTAAACACTAAAAAGGAACCCACCCACAACTCTGACTTGGGTCCAGCCATCTGCGACTCATTAACTTGTTTGATTTTCTCAGCCATCCTGTGAAGTCTAGTGGCCGCTACGAACCCGGCTCCTTCATGTGCACCTCGAGGCCCGGGGCCTGGTCCCCACCCGTAGCTGGGCGCCACTCCACCGGCCAGCCCAGCGATCACAACTCTGGGACTCAGTTTCCCCATCGACAGAGCAGGGATAAGATACTGAGTACCTTAGAGGGGTTTCAGAATGGAATGAGGTGGTGCCTGTCCAGGGCATGGATCAGAGCCAGTGCCGAGAGCTCAGTTGTAGGCACTGGAACTACCCAGAAGGACCCCTCCCTGAACCAGCTCCCCCACCCCTATGGCCGTACTGCGAGGCAGACGGTATCTGACCGAGAGGGCCACACCCTAACGCCCACCTCTCGACAGCTGTGGGGCCGCCGGTGGGTGTCCCTGTGCACCAGGCCTCAGTGTCCTTGGCTATGAAACGGGCCGCTGAGGCCTCTCTGGGGCACCCAGTGTCCCCACCTAGGGCAGAGGGGGTCTTACTGTCAGGCTGCAGGAGACCATCCTAGGAGCCAGGGGTTTGCCCAGTCTGCTCTTCAGGCAGCTGTCCAGGCAGAACCTCAGCCCCTAGATGGCAGGATCGGGGTGAAAGCTAAGTCCTCAGAACTGCAGGCCTGGGGGCCATCCCCACTGGTTTCTGCAGCAGCTTCAATGATGGTGTCGGGAAGGGCCCTGGTGCAGGCAGCCTTTACCTCGGGTCTCCCGGACCCCAGCCCCTCCAGCTCCAGCTGCTGCGCTCCCATAGAGACCCCGAGGGCACTGCAGGAGTGCTTTCCACACCCACAGCTGCACCCCCACTTCCAACTTGCCTCTGGAAACAGCCACAAAAGGCAGGGGGCACCAGAAGGGAGGGCTTTGGGGAGAATGAACACAGCTCTCCACCCCCAGAAACAGAAGCCTCCGCAGAGCTCCCAAGGGACCCTGGGGCACCTGGAAGCTTCCACCGCGCACTGGAGCCACCCCAAGAGCCACGGGACGTGACCTCGGGGTCCTGGGGAAGCTCTCCCCAGTGGAACATTGGAATAAATGTGTGTGTCTGTGAAACGCCTCATAAAATCAGGAAGAAAGCCTGTGTAAAACAGATTTCTAAATACCCGAGGCCTGAAGACACAAGCCGCTCTTGCTGGGCACCTGCATGCCCTCTTCCTGTTTTTCTCACCTCCAAGCCAGTGCAGCTGCTCCTGAAATGCCTTGGTGCACCCAGGGCACCCAGAGGAAGGTGGGAGCCCACAGGCGTCACACGGACGGAGCGAGCCCTCCACCAGCCTGCTTGGAGGTGGATGGTCGGGGCAGGGGTACCCTCCCCCTCTGCTGCAGAAGAATCTGTGTCATGGAAGCCTCTGGAGCAACTAGGAGGGGGTGACTTTGCATCCCCAGGGAGTGCGGCCCTCTGCCCCCAGGAGCCCACCTGCCCCAGCTTTGGGTGACCTCATCTGCCGGGAGGGCCCTTCAGACTAAGGCGCCTGGGGTGAGGAGTGCAAATCCCAGTCCTGCCCCCAAGGGCTTGGATGCCTTCAGCAGACTCTCCCCAAGACCCAGGCACGGGGCGAGGCAGGGCCTGTCCTGGAGCTCCAGGCTGGGGCAGCAGGGACGGGCATGGCGAGGGGCCCTGGTGTGAAAGTCCAGGTGGGAACTGCCCCAATCGCCCCACAGTCCCTGGCCTGAAGTGCCCTGGGGCTGAGGAGCTTCAGTCTGCCCCTGGGCCAGGGCCTGGACTCCCCAGCCTGTGGGGCGAGAGCAGCAGGGCAGGGACAGGCCAGCGCCATCGGCCACGACAGTGCCCCAGACCAGCTGCCTCAGCCTCCAGAGCCCCCAGGCTTTCACCCAGCCTGCCGGCCCTGCTGTCCATACCTGGGTTCATGGATTTGAGCCAAGCTCACCCGTCTGCCCAGTGGCTTTGGATTCAAGAGCATCCATGGGTTCCCCTGGCCCCCAGCCATGTCTCGTAGTGCCCTAGGGTGCGCAGAAGGTCTGACAGAATCCCATTCTCACTGTGTGGAACACAGGCCCTGGCCCACTGAGGCACTCAAACAGTCACTCCGTGGTTCAAAAACAGAGTGGGTGGGGGCCCCCAGGAGCAGGGGCATCGGGGATTCTGAGCCCTCGGGGCAGAGGCGTTGGAATCATTAGAGTGAAGGAGGGAGGGAAGGACATGGGGTGAGAGCCACATGGCTGCTGGAGGGGCCGCTGCCCAGCAGGACTTTCTAGGAGGAGGAAGGGGTTTCTCTCTTGGCTCCCCATATGGCGCTGCATGGGCCACAGGCACCTGGCTGTGGCTGGCGCCCAGCATCAGCTCCTTTCATTCACTTCCCTCTAAGCAGCTCCATGGACGAGCGGCCACGTCCTGGACTCACACAGAGTCTCAGCCAGCATGCAGAGGGAGCTCAGCCCCTCCACGCAGAGGTGGCCGCCGTGGCCAGTGCCCCGAACAAAAGGAAGATCTTGTTTACAAATTGTCCATTGAAAATTGAGTTGCAAACATTGGCATCAGGCCTCGCCTGCCAGGCCACCCGGATTGGAGGGTAATTTATGAAGATTGCTTTACCTGGGGCCGTGCTGGTCTGTGCCTGCGAGTAATTCACACCAGGCTCATTTCGGATGCAGTCAAAGACCCCCGTATTTCACCATGACAATGTAATCACAGAGCCACATTAAAAAGTCATTATTGTTTAGAATCCAGCTTGGTTTGAAAAACACTTACTATAAAATTCAACAGCCTTTGTAAATTACCGAAAGGTTTACTCAAGAATCCTAGGGGCCATGATTTAGATCAGGAACTTACCCCTTTATTGATTCTGTGGGATTTTGTCGGTCCCTGCATTTATAAGGAATGATTAGTGAGTGATCAGAGTAATAAAGTCCTCCGTGCCGGTTCATAAATAATGATGAATTGAGTTTGCAACCTCAAATTTCTCATGCAAACCAGTCCTGCCCTGAAAAGTCCCAGATGCAACTTTGGGTAGCTTTGCATGCAGTGTGGCCATCCGTCCCCACGGGGCAGAGCACAGCAGGAACTGGCTTCTCCAGTTGCCTCCTTGCAGGATCCCGGCAGGCCTGGCCCCTGCATCCCGGGAGAGCAGCCACGGAGGCGGACTCCGTTTCCAGGCCAGCTCAAGGGGTGCTGGGAGGCCTGGCAGAGCTCCCGCAGACGCAGACGCTCCTCTGCCTCCTTCTCAGCGGTCCAGGGACCAGATGTGTGTCTGCACAAGCCCTCATCACTCACACATGGTTGAACAGGCAGGACTTGGTGAATTCCTTTCAGCGGTTTTGTCCTGAGAGGCAGAGAGCGTGCCACTGGCAGCCTTGGAATGAGGAACTCATTTGGGGCTCCTGAAAGTTGAGCTTCCAGCCCAGGAAGTGCCCCAGAGCCAGGCCATCCCGACACGCTCACTCTCCTTCCACGCTGGAAGACAGCAGCTCTGCCCTGCCTGCCCGCCCAGCAGTGGCCAGCTGGCTCCCAGCCAGGTTCTGCCCTCTGCGGCCCCAGAACTACACCTGTCCCTTCTTAGAAGCTGCCAATGCCCATACGTGCCCAGGAGACTCTGGGAAGGACTGGAGTGAAATGGTCAATGTGTTTAATCCATGTTTACCACTGGCCCGGCCGTGCCTGTGACCCACAGGACAGCGGTCACAAACGTGCTTGGGAAAACTATAGTTTTGACGGGTCCAGGAAAGAGCACTGCTGCTCAATTAAGAAGCAGCGATAGACTGCCTGTCCTGTGGCCCCAACATGCTCCGCTTCTTCCAGTGGCCATTTCTGGGTGAGGCCTGTTCCCCGACATCTCCGCACTGGGTCCCTCTGCCCTGGCTCCCGCCAGCTCCCGCCTCCCTTGGTGCCAGGGTGACACTGGAGCACAGTGGGAGGTCTGTGAACCTGCGTTACGCAAACTAGAAACCAAATGTGGACTGAAACGAAATTGAGTTAGACTGAATGAAAATGGAGGGGAATGGAATGGAATTCGGATTTGAACTGAATGGAATTGAATTGGAAGTGGATTAAAATGGAATTGAACTATAATCTAAACACCAGTCGAGCTGGAGAGATGGACAGGCTGAGCCAGGGGAGCTGCCCTCACCCCCGCCCCCTGCCCTGGGGAACCCTCTGGTCAATACTGCTAATAGGAATGGAAAATTAAAGAGAATGGTGCTGATGGGTTTTCTTTAATATGCACAGACACAGCTTACAGCGAGTGTTTCTGGAAAAGAAGTGACCAAGCCTGCAGAGGTCACGCGGCCCCCGGGCCAGGCCCCGAGATGCTCCCGGAAGCAGCACTTGTGCTGTGCACCTTAAATTCGCAGTGCCGTCCGCCTTCCGCAAGCGCCTCTTATTGGCCATTTACAGCGCCTGAGCCACAGAAGAGGCCCCAGAAGCCCCCTCCAGCCCACAGGGATGAGGAGGCCCTTGCGGGAAGGGTGCACGTGGGGCTGCGGTCTGAGAAACACACGTGACGTGGAGCAGCAAGGATTCTCCACCACTGGGTCGCTCCGTCTGTGCAGGGTCTCAAGGGCCCCAAGAGCATTGAAGACTGCAAGGCCCTGACATCAAACGTTGCTCCGGGAGGGCCGCGTGGAGAGGGAGAGGACTCGTTCCTCCAGCGCCCACCGGGACGTGGAGCTCGAGGCCACTCGTGAAGGAATGCAGCAGCCTCTAGAAGTGGGACTGCCCCGGAGCCGACAGCAGCAGGAACACGGACGCCTCAGTCCTGTGACCCTGAGAAGTTCGGTCCTGGTCACAAACTTGTCCCCAGTGGGATCTGGTCTTATTTTTACAGGAAATAAACACAATCCGTGAGAATTTTACCAGGTCCACGGCTTTCCACCCAGCACCCTTCAGCCTGCTTCTCCCGCGGGCGAGAACATTCTCTCTGTCAGCACCGCACCGCCGGCCCGTTGGGGAGACTCACAGGAGATGACCTGTCCAGGCGTCGGCCCCGGTGCGGTGTTGGTCAAGAGTTCCCGGAGCAGAGCGTGCCCCGCTGGCCCACGGGCGGGTGGCTTTCTCTGCTTCCCGGACTGTCTTCTTTTGTCCCGCGTCTTTCAGGCTGCATGGTGGGTCCAGAGTCTACTCCGTGGTTCCCTGACTTCAAGTGCTTTCCTGCGTTGAGGGGGAGAAGCCAGGGAGGACCCCCAGGCTCCGTCCTCTGGATGGCTCCAGTGAGGCTGGCAATGAGAGGACCCAGGTGAAGTGTGGAAGGTGGAGGGGACCCAGGGCCTTACCATCAGCTGGTGGCTTCCCCAGCTCCTCCGCCTGCTCCCCCGTCACCACTACAGATGGTGACACAAGATTCGTGGCAGTTTCCTGGGCAATCCCTGAGGCCCTGCCGCAGTGATTCAGGCTGGGCCCATCCCGCTTGCTTCCCGCCTTTCCCACCTCACTCGGCCACATCCTGCTCCCTGCGCTGGACCCTCTGCTCCCCTGCTTGGAGCCCCTCCATTTCCCAGCCCCACCCCGCAGACCCATCCATGCTTGAATTCTTTTCCACCCTATTTCTTGTTGTTCTTTTTTCTTTTTGTCTTCTTTGGAGGCAAAAACAGAAAGATCCTTCTTCTCTCTAAGCGCCTTTATCTCCACACTGCCCCGCTCTCCCTGTGGCTCCCTGGCCGTGCCACTGCATACAGCTGCCACTCCGACGTTTCCCAAAGCTTGAGGCTCCCTTTCCCGGCTGGCTTCCAGCTCCCCAGGAAGCTCGCTCTCTACCCATGGCTCCCCTGCATGGCGGGGGTGGTCCTGATGTCCCTGCTCCAGTGCTCATGGAGATCACATGTTCTAGCTCTAGCAAGAGCCCCAGGTCCAGCCCCTGGCTGGAAAGGACCAGAGCCTCCTCTCATCCTTGGCCAAGTGGGCACCTTTCTCTTCCCAGGCCTGCCAAGCCCCCTCCAGCCAGCGCTGCATTGGGGGCTCCCACTGCTGCACCAAGCTGGCCAGCTCTGAACACCGGCCCTGCTGCCCCGGGTCCTGGGTCCCCCTGTGCAGTCCTCGTCGCACCACGAGGCACAGCCCTCCACAGCCCTCAGCAGCACGATTTGAAATCTTCTGGACTTGGTCTTGCCGGCTCTCCGCCTCTCTCCCTGCAGGGAGACGCCTCTGAGTCCCCACAGCCTGACTCTCGCAGTGCTCCGTGACTATTTGTTGAATGAATAAGTGTCCTTGACGTGGCCTCCACCAGTGTCCCCTGCGGGCTCCTGAGATGGTTTCTCTCTTTCACGCCTGTGCTGACTCCGCCAGCTCGCGGTCCCACCCTTTTCTGCGACCCTCTCGTTTTCTTGTATTTCTTCTTAGGTTTTGTTTTTCTTCATGATCTGTGTTCTTTGTCCCAGCGTTTTACTATGGACTAGTTCCAACACTCAGAACAAATCACATAGGTTAATATGAACCCACCACCTGGATGTGGCAGATATGAGCATTCTGCCATATTTGCTGTAGATGATCGTTTTTAGAAGTGAAGCATTGCGAATGGAGGCCTGATATAGCACTCCCCAATCCCATTTTCCTCTCTCCTCCACAGCCTTCTCAATTCCGTTTGACATCTGTACTGCAGTCTATCCTGTGGTTCAGTAAAGGCGTGTGTTTCCACGCTTCACACAGACGGTGTCCCACAGTGCCTATCATGTGGGCTACTTGTTTCTTTTTTGTTTTATTTTATTTTATTTATTTTAAAGATGGGGTTTCACCATAATGGCCAGGCTGGTCTTGAACTCCTGACCTCAGGTCTCCCAAAGTGCTAGGATTACAGGCGTGAGCCACCGCGCCCAACTTCTTTTCTAACTCAACATGGCATTGTCAGGTTGGTCCGCATCTGTGCGGGACCCGCTGTTGCAGAGGCCTCGTCTTGCTAATGTGTGTTCTTCATACACACTGGATGATGAACGCTGGCCCGTCCTGTATGTAGCAGACCAACTCCTGGGTAGCACTTTGTACACGTGTGTCGTGGATGTACAGCCTGTGTTCACTCACAGTCCTCCTTGTTCTGATGGTCACTATCAGAGAGGGGCAGCGGTACACATTCTGGGGAGCCCTTCTTGTGCAAGCATGCAACAAGGTCTCCAGTCTAGGGGAGGGGGACTTGCCAGGTGGGGGAACACTCCTGGTTCCAGCTTCACTAGGAATCGCCAAATGGCTCTCAGAAGGGTGAAGCAATGAACCTTCCCTTCATCATGGGCTAAGCTCTCCCTCGCCCACTGCCAGCTCTGCTCCTCTTAGATCCTTCATCTTTGTTAATCTGATGACTGTAAACCAAGAGGTACTTTGATTTGCATTTTCCTGGTAATTGGGGCGAGGCTGCGTCTTTTCATGCTCATCCCATGCCTGGTTTCCTCTTCTGTTCATTGCAAGTCTGCATCATTCAACCTGGTTTTCACTTGCTTCGTTACACAGTAAACAGGCATATATAAACATCTACATCTGTAGTAACACAACAGGATACATTGTAGTAAAGATACCAGACCTGATTGATAAGACTGTGAAAAAGAGACGAAAATGGGATTGGCGAATAACATACCAGGGATCCACTCTATTCATAAATGTTTTGCTTCTATTTGTCATATTGATTTCTGTGAGCTCTTTATATGCGATGGATAACCATCACCTGTGTCTTATGTTTATGGCAAATATTTCCTCCTGAGTGTGGCTGGTCTTTTGCCTTTCAGCTGTGCCTGTGGCACGTTTCGCTGTACAGAAGCTGTTAATCATAGCATAGTCAGCGTTATCAAACTTCAATTCTATGGGGTTTATGTTTGTATGTCTTGCTTAAGAAACTTTTCTGGGCCAGGCACAGTGGCTCACACCTGTAATCCCAGCACTTTTGTAGAGGCAGTTGGATCATTTGAAGTCAGGAGTTCAAGACCAGCTTGGCCAACATGATGAAACCTGTCTCTACTAAAAATACAAAAATTAGCTCCATGTGGTGGCAAGCATCTGTAGTCCCAGCTACTTAGGAGACTGAGGCAGGAGAATCACTTGAACCTGGGAAGTGGAGGTTGCAGTGAACCGAGATGGCACCATTGCACTCCAGCCTGGGCAACAGAGCAAGACTATCTCTCTCAAAAAAAAAAAAAAAAGGAACTTTTCTATACTTTGACATCATAAAGCTATTTCACTATAGTTTATTCTAAATGTTTTAAAGTTTTGCATCTCATATGTAGGACTCCAACCCATCTGAGCTTCATTCCTGGTGCAGCGTTAGATGATAATATGAGTATCTCACCTTCCCATCAGTGGCATCTGACCAATAAACCCTTGTTCCTGCTGATGTGTGATCCCTGTGGTGTGACCAGGTTCCCATTCTGTGCAGGTCTGCTGTTACCTTTCTGTTCTGTGCTGCTGAGCTGTTTATTCCTGAATAGTCTTTATCAAAACTCTTGAGGAAATCTCTTGCTTTTTGGTAGAGAAAACATCTCTACCCTCTGCTTCTTCTTCAAGACTGTCTTCACCATCCTGGGTCCTTTACATTCCATGTGAAGGGATCGTCCACCTCATCAGAGCTGTGAGAAAACGCTCGTAGGATCTTCACGAAATTGCATTTAATTTATTGATTTTTTTACAGGAGAACTGAACATTTGAGACTGAGATTTTGTTTTCATGATATAGTCTTCCAATTAGTTAAATCTTCGTCTATAGCCCTTAATAAAATTTTATTAGTTTCTCATTTAAGATGTCCCATGTCTTTATTATATTTATTTCTAAATACCTTCGAGTTTTATTGCTATTGCGAATGGTGTGGTTTTTTCTGTTACATTCTCCAATTAGTGTTGGCTATTGCACAGCCACGCTGTGGACTTTTATATCTTCTTACATTAGACCTCATTAGCTCTCATTGTAGTCTTACCATTTTTTTAATGTAGAAAGTTATACTGTCTACCCCAAAAATATGAAAATGTCTGTCTCCTCCTCTCCAATCTGCACTCCTCTTTTTCCATCTTGTAATGTTGGCCGGATCATCAGACCGTGCTGAGTGATGGGCATGAGACAGTCACCTCCCTGCTTCCCGCTGTAATGAGACTGCATCTGGACTTTCACAAGAAGCTTGAGCTTGATACAGGCTGGCTGCAGTTGCCTTTTATCAGGCTAAGGTCATTCTTGTAGTTCTTGTCATCTAAGAGCCTCTGCTGGGAAGGAAGGTGAAATAAATCCTGGCTACATCCTCCGAGATGACCATAAGCTTCTCTCCTGAGACCCATCAATGAGGCTGAGGATAAAAGTGGATTGCCTAGTGGTGCTTTATGCTTATGTTCCCAGGACAAACCCTGCGTGGTTATAACCGATCCTGCAGCCAGTTCCCCATCCTCACCTTGGGTGTGACCAGTCAGGCTGGCCGTGTGCCCACCCTCTGCTGACCACTGGCTCTTGTTGAGGACCCCCAACCCCACATATACACATAGCTCAAGGGACAAAAAACTCTAGGAAGAGAGTGGAGCCATTATCCAGGTATCTATCACCAAAGAGCTTTCCATGGGGGGTGGGGGGGTGCAGTTCCATCAAAAGTAGTAACCGGCCCAGGGAATAGGTGGACATATTTCTCTCCAGAGCAAGAACTTGATGCATACACAGCTATTCCACTAAACACGCAATTCGGTGACCATCGAGCTAGGCGTCCGGGGAGCGGAGGGCGTCCCTGGGTTCTCAAGTACACTCCTCTCCCAACACCGGGAGGCAGGGCCTGCCTCCTGAGTGGCTGTCATCCGCTCTGTCTCTAGGACAACGCACCCACGGCACCATCAGCTCACCACAGGACCCCCTCATTCCTCGCTGCCCTCCGATGGTGCAGGTGTCCCAGATGATGAGTGCAACATAGCAATGGGGTGGGCAGGGCTGTGACTGCACTCCTGGCAACTCTTGTGTTATATTTCTTTCCTCTGCTCAATGCCCCCAACCCTGAAAGACAAGGGTGCATTCCAGGGCAGAGCGTGCGAGTTGAACTCACACGTTGAAGTTAGGAGTACCATTGGCAGGGGCGGCCGTTAGACGCATCTGCGGGTCAGCAGCTCATAAAAAGATTTAGGAGCCGTGAGGCTAAGGATGGCATCCGAGGTCACGGGAGCATGCCTGACTCACTCACGTGCCCGCCACGGGCTGAGGGTGAGCTGATGAAGGAAGAAAGGAAGGAGGAGCTGGCAGATAAATTGGTTTCAAAATGACTTACAATGTTGTGATTCACTGGTTACTCCCCTTGTCTCCCCTCGCCTGCTTCTGGCGCCAGGACTTGCCGCCACAGCGGTGTCTGGACCGCGGTCCGGGGGGCGGCTCCGAGCGTCCCCGGCGTCTCCTTTACCCATTCTCATTACTGTGCTCCAGTGGTCCCTGACCGGTCACTGCTGCAGGAGAGAAAGGCTATCCCTTTATGTCACTTTGTTGCAGAATTTGTGACTCGCAAAATATTAACTGACTGGTGTTTAGAGACACGTCGTCCTTGGAGGAATCGAAGGCTCAACTTCCCTTGAAAAGTTCCAGAGGCAGGTGGCTTCGGCCACCTGGTCCTCCTAGTGGCATCTGGTCTCTTTTTATTTCAAGTCGGGGCAGAGACCTGCAGCTTTTGAAGAGAGGTTTGATGTGACTTTCCACTTTAAACCGTGGAAGAGGGATGCTGGAAGCATGGCTTGGGCCCCCCCTTCTCAAATCAACCTACCTACCTCTTCTGAAATGGACGCTGGCTCCTGGATGGGCTGAGTCCTCCCTGCTCCTGACAGGGGACAGTAGAAACGGGTTAGGAGCAGTAGCAACTCAGAAGACTTACAAGGCTTACTGATAAATAAATAAATATACATATATATATTACATATACATATGTATTTCTAATGTAGATTGTCTAATGATACTTTTATCACTAGCCAATGATACTTTGAACATACTAAATAAGGTATTTAGTATGATACCTAATGATACTTTCATCATTAGGCAATCTATGTTAGAAATACATGTGTATATGTATATATACTACTTTATATATAAATAGATATATATACATATAGGCACACACATGTATATGTCAGTAAGGATTCATGAACATTTATTTTTGCTTGGGTTCTTGGGTTATTTTGCATTTCATGTGCTTTATTTTGTTGCTTGGATTATTCCAGCTTTGGCGATTGGGAGCTCTTTCCATTGGTTCCTATGTTCCTCTGGCATAAGCTCATTCTTGCGGGGTTTTTAAGCACTGCTTTATTTCCTGGCACTGCATGATGCTCTAGGCTCCTCTCAAATAACCCCTACCCCAGCCCTAGGATCAGCCATTTATCTAAGGATTTCTGATTCCTTTTATTGGGGAAAGGCATTAGAAAGCAAGATGTGTGCGCTGGCTGTGCGTATTGTGACTGGAGTGTCGATGGAAATTCTGGAGATTAAAAGTATAATAATTAAAGTGGAAAATGTGTGAAGGTTTGACGGTAGATTTGAACTGGCAGAAGAGACGATGAACTGACCTAATGATAAATCAATACAGAGTATTCAAGCTGAAGAACAGACAGAAAAAAATTAACAAAGTTTCAGTGAAATGTGGAACACCACCAAGCACCCCAGCCTACGTGTACTGGGAGTGCCAGGGGAGAGGAGAAATAGGAGACAGGAAAAGTACTTGAAGAAATAATGGCTAAAAACTTCCCAAATCTGATGAAAAATACTAGCCTCACATCCAATACTGTAAGTGGAATAAAAACAGAGAGAAACACACCCAAGCACGTCGAAATCAAAACTTAAAGACAAACAGAAGCAGAAAAATTTGAAAGTAGTTAATAACAGAAAAATCCAACTTTTGCCAAAATATATTTAAAGAGGTGTGCTCTGGGCCAGTAAGTGTGACTATGGCCCAGGTTACACCATCTGAAGAGGTCCTGAGAAAGTGTGCCTGAGGTGGATGGGTTATAGTTTGGTTTTACACATTTCAGGGAGATGGGAATTGCAGGTGAAATAATAAATCGATACGAGGGTGCACATCGGTTTGGCCAGAATGGGCAGACATCTCCAAATGGGGGCTTGCAAGTCGTAGGTGGGTTTGGGGGATTCTTCAGTTGATAGTTGGTTGAGAGAGTTAAGCTACTGTCTAAAAACTTGAAATCAGTAGAAAGGAATGCCTGAGTTAAGATTAGGGAGTTTTGGAGGCCAAGGTTTTTATTATGTTGATGAAACCTCATCGGTGGCAGCTCTCAGACATATAATAGTTGGTGACTGACTCTTTTCAGACTTTAAAGGTGTCGGGCTCTCAGTTAATCTCTCCTAGATCTGAGAAAGCCTGGGAGGGAAAAGGCCTGGTTATATTCATGAAGATTCTCTGTAGCTGCAAATTTTCCCCATAAAAGATGACTTTGCAGGGCCATTTTAATCTGCTAGCCCTGTGGCAGCCATTTCAAAGTACATTAAAGGAATATATTTTGTGGTAAAATATTTTCATTAATAGTTCCTTTAGAGTCCGCTGTCTGTCATGTGATAGATCACGTGGAAAGCAAGCCACATTTAATAAAAACCTGTCTGATGAGATCGTTATGGTTTGTAGAGCATGATTCCCCAGGCCCATTAGATAGGAATTTGGGCAAGAGAAAAAGGTCCCCATTTAGTCCTCACAGCAAGAGAAAAAAAAAGTCATGAAAAGAGACACCGAAAAGATTAACAACTAACTTCATTAGAAATAATAGAAGCCAGATGGCAGTGGAATGAAATAGTTAGTGTTGAAAGACAAAACTCTGTCAACCAAAAATCGTATTTCCAGCAAAACTACCTTTAAGTATAAAGGTGAAATAAAGACATTCCTAGATAAAAACTGAGATAATTTATTGCTAGCAAATCTGCCTTACAAGAAATACTAAAGGAAGTTCTTTAGACTGAAAGCAAGCAACATAAGACAGTAATTCAAATTCACATAAATAAACAAAAGTGTCAGTAAAGGTACGTGTATAGGTAATCACAAAAGACTGCATAATGCATACTTTCCCTTTATTTTTTATTTTTTGCCTTACTTAAAAAGTAATTACATAAAACAATATATATAATACACAGGTGTATTGTTGGGACTCAAAATGGCATCAAAAAATGGGGAGAGAATGGAGGAATATAAGGGTAAAGCCATATTTCTCTGGAAATAAGTCAATATAAATCTGATGTAGATTCTGGTATATTAAGATATATACTGTAAGCCCTAGGGAAACCACTAAAAAAAAAGCCCTCAAAATATAATGTAAAAATGATTAAAGAAGTTAGTGGTATGTAGTGTTGCATTAGAAAATATTTACTTAATTCAAAATAAAACAATAAAAGAGAAATAGTGTAACAAAGATAAGAGACTTATAGAAAAAGGTAAAATGTCAGATGTTTCTCTAACTACATCAATCATAACATTAAATATGAAAGAATTAAACAATCCAATCAAAAGGCAGGGATAGTCAAATTGAATTTTTAAAAGATCAAGCCTGGGCGTGGTGGCTCACGCCTGTAATCCCAGCACTTTGGGAGGCCAAGGCAGGCGGATCACGAGGTCAGGAGATCGAGACTATCTTGGCTAACATGATGAAAACCCATCTCTACTAAAAACACAAAAAATTAGCCAGGCATGGTGGCGGGCACCAATCCCAGCTACTTGGGAGGCTGAGGGAGGAGAATTGCTTGAACCCAAGAGGCAGAGGTTGCAATGAGCCGAGATTGCACCACTGCACTCCAGCCTGGGCAACAGAGAGAGACTCTGTCCCCCAAAAAACAAAAATAAATTTTAAAAGATAGAACTACATGTTGTTTACAAGAGACACATTTTACAGGCAAAGATACAAATGGGTTGAAAGAAAGGGTGGAAAAGAATACACCATGTAAACAATAATTATAAAAGACTTGGATTGGCTTTCCTATGATCAGACAAAACAGACTTTAAAACAAACGAGCAAAAGGGCTAGTAGAGACAAAGAGGAACATTTCACAGTGATAAAAGGGTCAATTCATAAAGTAGATATAACAATTATAAACATATATGCAACTAGCGAGAGAGCCCAAAACGTTTGAGATAAAACCGACAGAACTGAAATGGAAACAGACCATTCAACAGGAATCGTTAGGGACTTTAACACCCACTTTCAATAATGGATAGAACACGAAGCCAGAAGACCAATACGGAAGTAGAAGAATCGAGCAACAGTGTAAACAACTAGACCTAAAAAACACCCAACCACAGTAGAATACATGCTCTTCCTGAGTACACATGGAACATCCCTCGGGTTAGACCATTAAACACAATCATCTTGTGTTAGACAGTTAAGCACACCAAAATAAACTTAAAATTATTTATATGACGCAAAATATTTTCTCCACCCGCAATGAAACTAAATCAGAAATCAATAATAAAAGCAAATTTAAGATTCACAAATAGTGGGAAATAATATACTTCTAAATAACTAATGTGTCAAAGAGGAAATTTCAAGGGAGATCAGAAAATGCATTTGGAGGAATAAAAATGAAAACACGGCATGCCAAAACTTACGAGATGCAAATAAACAAACAAAGATACTCAGAGAAAATGTATCCTTGTACCTATATTGTAGAAGAAGAAAGATCTCAAATTAATTACCTCGCCTTCCAATCTCACAAAGCGGAAAAGTAAGAGTAAACCAAACCCAAAGCGAACAAAAGGAAGGAACTAACAAAGATTAGAGTAGAAATAAAGGAAATAAAGAATGTAAAACGATCAAGTCAACAAAACCTAAAGTGTTGTTATTTTGAACACAGGTTTGCTTCTTTGGAAAGATGAACGAAAGTGACAGATCTTTAGCTACACTGGCCAAGAGAAAATGAGAGAAGACTCAAACCAGTAAAACCTATACAGTTCCTGATCTTACAGAAATAAAAGCGAAAATAAGGGAATGCTGTAAACAGCTGTCTGCCACCAAATTAGATAATTTAGATAAAATAGACAAAAATCCTGGAAAGAGAAAGCTACCAAAACTGGTTCAAGATTAAATAGAAAACCGTAATATGCAGATAACAAGAGACTGAATTAGAATCTAAAAAAAACTTCCCATTAACAAAAGGCCAGGTCCTAGATTCACTGGCAAATTCTACCAAATGTTTACAGAATTAATATCAACCTATCAGTTCAGTATTAACCTGGTACAAAAACCTGACAAAGATACCATAGGAACAAAAAATAACCCTTATGAATAGAGATGGGAAAATTATTTTAAACAAAATACTAGCAAACTAAATCCAGCAACATATAAAAAGGATTATGTACTATGACCAAATGGCATTTATCCTGGGACCACAAGGTTAATTTGTCATTAAAAAAATCAATTAATGTTACACATCACATTAATAGAATAAAGGACAAAATTCATACCATCTCAATGCAGAAAAAGTATTTAACAAGATGCAACATTTTGTGATAAAAAAATCAACAAACTCGAAATTAAAGGGAACTTCCCCAATCTGATAAAAAGCACGTACATGGCCAGGCATGGTGGCTCATGCCTATAATGCCAGCACTTTGGGAGGCCGAGGTGAGTGGATCATCTGAGATCAGCAGTTCGAAACCAGCTTGGCCAGCATGGTAAAACCCCATCTCTACTAAAAAGACAAAATTAGCTGAGCATGGTGGTGCATGCCTGTAATCCCAGCTACTTAGGAGGATGAGGCAGGAGAATCACTTGAACCCGAGAGGCGGAGGTTGTGGTGAGCCGAGATCAGACTGTTGCACTGCAGCCTGGGCAACAAGAACAAAACTCCATCTCAAAAAAAAAGAAAAGAAAAGAAAAGAAAAAAGTGATTTATGATGAAACAGTCAAAAAGCTATTATCTGTAAGCTATGAATGTGCTTACAAATTGATAGGAGAAAAAATCTAATAGAAAAAGGGTCAAAAAATACACATTCACAAAAGAGTAAATCTAAATAGCTAACATCATATAAGAAAGGTTCAAAATTACCAATAATTGGCGAAATGCAAGTTAAAGTCACAAGGAGCTGTCACTTAAAACCCACCAGACCCGCAAATTAAAAGGAAAGGGCGGCAGGACGGATTTTGGGGAGGATACGAAGAAGACAGAGGCGCATCGCTGCTGCCGGGAAGCGGCATTTGGTGGCATTTTTGGAAAGTCATGTAGGAATGTCAGTTCAAAGAAACACCGTCTGTGCTCTCTAACCTCAAATCCCAGTCCGTCGTGTCTGCTTGGGCAGCCATCGCACAGCGGCACAGACGGCGCCTTACACGGCGGGAAGGGGATTCTCTCACACTCCCGGGAGCCAAAGGGCGGAGGCCAAGGCTTCCACAGGGCTGCCTTCTCCCGAGGCCGCCCTCCTGGGCATGTGACACAGTCTTTTCCCTGAGTGCTGACATGGTTGTTTGTGTGTGTGTGTGTGTGTGTGTGTGTGTGTGTGTGTCTGTTTGTGCGTGTGTTTGTGTGTCTGCGTTCGTGTGTTTGTGTGTGTTCATGTTTGTGTATGTTTGTGTTCATATGTGTGTGTGTGTGTTCATGTGTTTGTGTGTGTGTGTGCATATGTGCATCCTAATCTCCTCTTCTTACAGGGACACTACTCACTAGGGCCCACCCCAATGAGCTCACTTCATTTCCTCTTTAGAGACCCCATCTCCAAACTCTGGCACATTCTGCATCCCAGGGTAGGGGCTTTACCATAGGAATCTGGAGGGACCCAGCTCAGCCCCTGACGGGGTCCTTGTACCTGCTTCTATAGAAATGAAAGCACTGGTCTGCTAAGGTGTAAGAAGAAGGATGTTTCTGCCCACAGCGTTGTTTGTAGAATCAGGAAAAATAACCCTAAAACTGAAAACCAGGGGATCCCCAGAGACGCAGCTCCCCTGTGAATCAGGAAGGTCGGCTTGGCCTCGGGAATGTTAGATCACGGTGCTAAGGTGGCCGGCGGGGGTTCCCAAGAGGCCCACAGGGTGAGGCCGCCGAGCACGGAGGGGAAGACCACGGCGTCTGGTCTCTGCAGGCCCCACGAGGCCCAGTGATGGTGACGAAGGCAGAAACAGGGGCAGTCGCCTGGCAGGGAGACCACAGGCGGGCAGACAGCGGCTGTGGCCTCAGTGGGGACGCCGGTCAAGGGGACCACGTGGGAGGGGAAGGGCAGAGGGAGGAAAGGCACTGATGGAAGGAAGAGAAAGGCCACAGGGGGCGTGACCTGCCTGGGGACGGCATCTCATGAGTGTCCCGCCCTCAGGCCGAGGCAGCAGGTGCCCTGTGACCTGGCCTGGCCTGGGAGGAGAGCCTGGGCCTGGTCCTGTGCAGGATCCTCCTGGAGGGCCCCGGCGAAGGAGACCCCCTCAGACCCCTGACTGTGCAGGCCGGGAAGGGCAGGGGCACCCAGGAGAGGGCCCTCTGCTCCCTGCCCCATCCCTCCATCTACAGCCATGTTGTAAACAAGCAGAGAGGCTCGTCTTGGCTCTCTGGGGTCGGCAGAGGCCTTCTTAACACTGGCTCAGCACACAGCTCCGCCTGAGTGTCCCCAAGGCTGGCAGCTCTGGGCTTAGCCGTCAGGGTGGCCTTCTCCTCCAGGACCTGCAGGGTCGCTGCTGGAAGCCCTCCACCCACTCAGGCAAGTGAGGCCCACCCAGAACCAGCTCCCTTCAGAGGAACTCGAAGTCAACTGCCCCGCACCCTGTCCCCTCCGGGGAGAGGGCTGCACAGGGCATGCCACGGGAGGCCTCGGGGTCCCCTGAGAATCCTGGGAGGAGGACAGGAGGGTGAAACCAAGGTGAAGGGAAGAGAAAAAGGGACAAGGACAGCCCCAAGGAAGGGATGGGCATTCAGGCCCTGCTCACCTAACCTTCCCTTCTGTCCTGGAAACGGGTGCCCCGGCCGAGGGGACAGGTGGGTCACTGGAAGGGCACTCCCAACATGCAATGCTGTGCTCAGGACACCTGCCAGACCCCTGCCCCACCCAGGCAGGCCCCGCAGCCCACTGCCCCTCGAAGCCCCTCTCCCGGCAGTGGGGAGCCCAGACTTTGTCCACAGATGGGCCCAGGGCCTCCACCCAGCACATGATGTTCGCGCCCCACTGAGGTCCTGCCATGGGCGGGGTCTCTGACCAGCACCTTGTCCACTGCCCATGCGGAGCCCTGCAGGCGTGGCACCCCTGTCCCCACTTGGGGGCAAAGTGTGGACAAACCTCAGGAAGCCTGAAGAGAGAGAAGCTGCTTCCTGCACTCAGGGACCTGGGGCTCCAGGGAGCCAAGGACAGAGGAGGGGACGAGAGAGGAACTGGCGCTGGTGGATCAAGGGAGGAGAACAGGGCTCCTGGCTCCGTGCCTTCCAGCGAGGTCAAGACGGTCCCCTTGGTTCCACATTCAAGTCTCAAAACTCCTAAGAGCCACATGTCAGCAGCAAAAAAGACAAACCACCCAATCAGAAACCGGGCGTAGGAGTGGAAAAGACATTTCTCTGAAGAAGACCTATGAATGGCCACAAGCATGTGAAAAGATACTCAGCACCATTAATCACCAGAGAGTCCACCAAAACCACAGCAGGACCTCACGTCTCACACCTCAGGAGGGTGGGGGGGGAGGAGAGAGGGAGGGAGGAAAGAAAGAAGGAAGGAGGGAGGAAGAGAAGAAGGGAGGGAAGGAAGGAGAGAGGGAAAAAGGGAGGGCGGGAAGGAAGGAGGGCAGGAGGATGGGAAGGTAGGAAGGAGGGAGGAGGGAAGGAAAGTAGGAAGAAGGGAAGGAAGAAAGGAGGGAGGGAGGAGGGAAAGAAGGAGGGAAAGAAGGAAGGAAGAAGGGATGGAAGGGGGAGGGAAGGAGGAGGGAAAGAAGGAAGAAGAGAGGGAGGAAGGGGAGGAAGGAAGAAAGGAGGAAGGGAAGGAGGGAAGGCAGGAAGGGAGGAAGGAAGGAAAGAAGGAAGGAGGGAGGAAGGTAGGGAAGGGTGACAGGAGGGACTCCAAGGCCCTGGGCTCCCATTAGGGGCTCCTGGGCAGGCAGGTTGTGCCAGAAACTTGGATGGAAATGGGCATGGGGACCCGGAGGCGGAGAGGGTCACAGCCCCAGCTGTGCTCTGTGGAAAGAGCCGCTGTGGGAATGGAGAACAGGGCAGCCACTGGGCGGAACCGGGCAGGAACCTGGCAGGCCCTCAGTGTGATTTGGCAGCCAGAGGAGTGAGGCACTGACCACACACGAGCAGGGGCCAAGCACGCGTGCCGGGTGAAGGCAGCCAGTCGCAAAGGCCACGTACCAAACGGCCCCTTCTATACCACATGCCTAGAACAGGCCAACCTGCTAAAGCCAGAAAGCAGCTTCATGGACACCAGGGGCTGGGGGGTGGGGCCGATGGGAAGTGGCCGCTATACATATGGGGGTTTCTTTAGGGGGTGGTGAAAAGGCTCTAAAATCAGATGATAGTAATGGTTTGATTGTGCAGCTCTGGATAAACTAAAACCACTGGATTCTGCATTGACAAAAAGCCTGGGAGGTGTGAAACCGTGGAATCTACGTCTCACAGAGGAGGAAACCCACGCTCGAATACTTTAAATGAAAGTTGCCTTACTGCTGTGCCAGACGCCTTGAAAAGCCAGCTAAGACTTCTCACGACAACTACCTCCTCAATAGCCCCCGGCTGGCCCCTCTCTAGCCCTTGCCCAGGGGACCCTCCTTGACCACGTGCTCACATGCAGCCTCGCCAGGGGCAGGTCTGGGGACAGTCGTGGGTGGCTGCATATCCAGTTCCCAGGGCTCCTCTGTCTTCTCCTGAGCAGCGGAGGGAGGTGGCACTGCAGGGGAGGGAGGGGCTGAGGAGACGTCACTGGCAGCGGAGATGGCCCCAGTCCCAGCTGCTGTCTCAGGAGCACAGAGGTGCTAAGCCGCCTGGCCCAGAAGCATAGGGTCTCTCTAGCATAAGATTGGTGTCACTCGGGAGGGACTCCGAGGCCCCTGGCTCCCATCAGGGGGTGCTGGGCAGGCAGGTTGTGCTGGAAGACACAGTGGGGACAGGCACGGGGACCCTGGAATGAGGCAGGCCCTACCTCTCTGCAGGACCCCCAGGAAGGCCCTGGCCCCAGCCCACCTATGAACCTCTTCTCTTGGTTAAAAAGTCCCTGTGTCATGGAGGCAGCAGCCTTTTCAGGCACTGGGGTCCCTCCAAGACAGAAAAAAACCCCTCAGGCACGGAGCCATACTCACCCCAGGCATTCTCTTTCAGAGTGCTTGATTTTTTTCAATTTTATGTTCACTTACTTTTAGGCAAACGGGGAAAGGTGGGAGGTGCCCAGCCTGCGTGGTTTTGCAGTGGTCCCACACTGAATCACCTGTCAGAGGCTGTCCGTGGTCCCTCAGGGCTGGGGTCTTCCACGCCCACGCCGGGACTGCAGGCCTGCACTACTGCGCGGCTCAGAGGGGCCGCCGTCCCGCACCGACGAAGACTGACCGCCCGATGCTGTTAACTGAGCTTCCTCCGAGTGGGCCGAGCGAGCGATCTCATTTCCAGGGTGATCAAATCCTGCAGGGCTTGAGCAAAGCCAGTCAATCATGGGATTGGAAGCAGGGAGCTCGCGCGGCTGGCACTTCATTCCCACAGAGAAGATTGCCCCCAGAGGCCCCAGGCCCAGCTGCGGAAATCAACGCAGCGACACTCCGTTCCCCTGCAGATGGCACGGACTCCCCCGATGCCCCGCTGTCCACACAGTGCTCAGCTTCACGAGTGTCTCTCCCCCTGGCTCACCCCTCTGCCCCGAGTGCCCTCTGGAGCTGACAGGGCCACAGCCAAGGCCCCATGCCTTCATCCTGGCTGGGGCAGAACCTCTCTGCAGCCCTGGGCAGACCTTCTCCGAGGGCCGGGGCTGCTGCGTGGACAAGTGTCCCCACACAAGTCAGGAGTGTTCCATGTTGGCGGTGCTGGGGGAGGGCGGGGGTACCCAAGGGTCGGCCTGCCTGCCTGCCGTGGGATGTTCTGGGTTCTCAACTAGACGCTGCCCGGACCTGTGGCGTGGCCCCAGGCCCCGCCCACGCTGCCTGGGCCCTGGCAGCTGGGGCCTCCCATCTGCTGGTGCATCCTTCCTGGCCCCTGGGGCTGGGGTCCTGTGGGTCTGCCGTGGAAGGCAACAGGTCACCATGAGATGCCACTTCTCACCCTCAGGATGGCAAAAACAGCCCCGAGAGGGGCACCACATTTAGGGCACTGCCATGCGACCAGTGTGCAGTGGGTGGACCCGCTGCTCAGTGGCCTGGACCAAGAGCAGGCCCCAGGCCCAGCAGGGACCCAGAGAAACGCGGAGTGCCAGGCGGGAGGCCCAGGGGCTGCAAGGGCCAGGGTGCTCACAGGCCTCCCATCCACCCATTTCAGGCTTCAAGGTCTCCCGCCAGGCCTAAGAACAGGCAGGGAGGAGGCCCAGATGCGGGGCTGGGCTGCAGCGGAGGAAGCGCGGTGACCGCGCCGGCCAAGGCTCATAGGAGCAGCACCTCGCAGGCCGAGCGGAGAGAGGACCTCTCCAGCAAGAGGCCTTTCAGAATTCCTCCTCCCTTGGGGCCAGGGCCTTCCTCTGCCCCTGAGGAGTTCTGAGGTCGGCCCCTGAGACAAGACAGGCTGGAGGGAGGCATGCTGAGCAGGCAGGCGCCCCACGTGGGACCCCAAGCAGCCTCTGAAGAAGGCGGAGGGTGAGTCCGTGGACTGGAGCCTCTGTGTGGAGCGGGGCCTATGGGGAGGAGCCAAGCCTCCAGGGGGAGCTGAGCCTGTGGAGGGAGAGGAGCCTGGAGGGGGCAGAGCCTGGGGGCGGAGCCTGGGGGGGAGCGGAGCCTCCTGGGGGAGTAGAGCTGGGGGTGGGAAGGAGTCTGGGGGGGAGCAGAGCCTCCGAGGGGAGCAGAGCCTCCAGGGGGAGCTGAGCCTGTGGAGGGAGAGGAGCCTGGGGGGGGGTGGAGCCTGGGGGGGCGCGGCCTCCTGGGGGAGTGGAGCTGGTGGGGGAGGAGTCTGAGGGGGAGTGGAGCCTCCAGGAGAGCGGATCCTGGGGGAGCGGAGCCTAGGGGAAGCAGAGCCTCCTGGGGGAGCAGAGCCTGTGGTGGGAGCGCAGACTCGGGGTGTAGTGGAGCCTCTGGGCCACCTGTCTTGCTCCCCTCCTGACCCCCGAGGCCCCTGCGGGTCTCCCCAGCCCACCTGCCCCTCACCCGTAAGGTAGGTCCACAGCCACTGTCTGCTAGGGGCCAGGGTGTGAGACCTGAGTCCTCCTGGGGCCACCAGTGACTTGAAGGATGGCCTCAGGTGGGGCGGGTGACCTTCCCTTGTCTGAGTTTTTGCTTCTAGGAGACCAGAAGTCCCTGGGGTCCCTCACGTGCTGAAGTCCAGGAGGAGAGACTCCACCTCGCGCCTCGTGTCGGACGTCCTGAAGTCAAGGCCCAGCTCAGAAGCCTTCCTAGGGGTTTGGAGTCACTGCTGGAGGACAGTCACCCCTGCAGGGAGCGGTCCAGCGGGGGTGGTGCCTCTCCGGGGCAGTGGCCTGAGAGGCTGGGCCACCCAGGGCCACCCAGGGCCACCCCCCGAAAGCCCCAGGACCTTACGCGCGTCCAGCTCCCTTGGTGGAAGCATCTCTGACGGACGCGGTTGTCTGGCTGCATAATTCCCATCCGTCTCCACGCCCCTGTGACGGCGCACAGCAGAACCGCTGCTCCCCAGCCTTGCGGGTCCCTCCTGGCCCTAGATGAGGCGGGCTCATTCTCCCGGGCACCAGGTGCTCCCAGGACCCAGGTTTAGCTCTGCATGAGACATGTTTCATGACCGTGACCATCCCTTGCCGTAATTAGATATTAAAAATCTCACTGTGCCTTCATAAAATAACATGGAACGAATAATAAAGTATCATAGTTAGAAAGTCATCAAAATGTAATAAAATGGCGTTATTACAAAGGCTTAAATTTTAACAATGGTTTTTTAGTATGTCACTTATTGTGTAATTAAAGTTACAGAATAAGATCGAGTAATTAAATGGAGACTTGGGGCTTTGCAGGGGGCTGGGGCCGGAGGGCTTCTGACTCTACTCAGAGTGGGCACTGGAGGGGAGCAGCCAGCCTCCTGGTGATGGGGCCTCGGTTGGGAATGTGGCCGGACAGGGTTTGACCCTCTGCTCTCCTGGAGGTGAGGGACTCAGAAGGACAAGGGCTTGGAGCCTGTAGGGCACCCCTGTATCTCAGTACACAGGGCCGGCCGCTAGCTGCCAGTGCCCACAATTCTTTGCCAAATGCCCCGGGGCCTCCTACTGTCTCTGCCACAGGGCAGAAATGTCAGGAAGTCAGTGTGAAGTGACCTGGCTGTCATTTAATTCAGGAACCTCTGCCACCACCCTTCTAGAATGACTTCTTCTTCCTGAGCTGGCTCCTCCTGGGAGCTGGCCTGGAACAGGGAGCCGGGGATGCATGGCTGCATGTCCCAGCTCCGGGGCTCTCGGCCGGACCACCTGCTGCTTCCCCTCCCCCAAGGAACCCTTCTCGGCTGCCCTATTTCCTTGTCTCACTCTCTCAAGCAAGCTCCTCACCTGACCCACGGTCCCCAGAGACCCAGGGGTGCTCAGTGGACACCTGGGGAGTCTGCTGTGTGCCAGCTGTGCTGGATGCAGGGCTCACAGGGGCCAGTGTTCAGACAGACTATGAGCAGGGTGTGCTGAGAGAAGGAGGTGATGGCCTATGGGTTGCCTCCACCCAGCCCAGGAAGAGTGGCCTGACCGGGGGAACAGTGACAGAGATCGGAGGAGCAAGCTCAGGAAGGACAAGTCATTCCAGAAGGGCAGAGGCAGGGCTTCCTGAATTAAATGACAGCCAGGTCACGTCACACTACGGAAAGCTATCTTGTGCACAGATGGAGACTGAGATCTCCTAAGTAATGATGGGTGGGCTCTGTCTCAGGCTGAGCCTGAATCCTGATGTGAGACAGAGCCTGAGTCCTGTTCCCAGACTGAACCTATCACTTAGACTGAGTACAAATCCTGATCTCAGGCTGAGCCTGAATCCTGATGTCAGACTAAGCCCTAAGAATTCTGACACTGGTCTCACCCAGAGCCTCAATACTGATCTCAAACTAAGCCTGAATCTTGATCTCAGACTAAGCCTGAATCCGATTTCAGACTAAGCCTGTACTAGCCCATTTTCACACTGCTGTAAAGAACTTCCCTGAGACTGGGTAATTTATAAAGGAAAGAGGTTTAATTGATTCACTGCTCCCCATGGCTGGCGGAGGCGGGGGGACGGGGGGTTCAATCATGGAGGCGGGTGAAGGGGAAGCAAGTATCTTCTTCATGAGGTGGCCGGAGAGAGAAGGGCGAAGGAGGAACTTCCAAACATTTATAAAACCATCAGATCTCGTGAGAACTCGCTATCACAAGAATAGCATGGGGAAACCGCCCCATGATTCAATCACCTCCCTCCTCCACATGTGGGGATTATAATTCAAGATGAGATTTGGGTGGGGACACAGAGCCAAACCATATCAAAACCCAAATCCTGGTCTCAGAGTGAGCCCGATACTGATTTCAGACTGAGCCCTGAATCCTGACCTCAAACTAAGCCTGAATCTTGATCTCAGGCTGAGCCATAAATATCCTTGTCTCAGACTGAACCCTGATTGCAGCTACAGCACTTCCGGTCCTTTCCCACCCCCATTTTTATGTCCCCCTGAGGTCCCCTGGGAGCTTCACTCTGGGCTGGCGGGTGCCCTCGTGTTCTAGAACAGGAGCTCTGGAGTACCCGTTCACTTTCCAGTCCCTTTCCTTTGTCCCCTCCCGCTGTCCTCTTGCAGCCTGAAGGAGTCGGTGGCTCTAGACGGCAGACTTCTGCTGGGGCAGCTGGTTTACCCGGCAGAGGTGGCCAGAGCCCAGGCGACCAGGGAAAGAGTTCCCTGCAGTGTAACTCCACCTGGGGACCAATCATCCACTTCCCTGTCAGGTGGCCCCATCCCTGCATCCTCTGGTTGCCGTAAAATTATTTTGCACAGGAGGCTCATGCCTACCCCTGTGGCACCCATGGGATCAGCCTCCAGGCCTGCCCAGTGCTGTGCCTCTGCTCAGGACAGCAAGGTGAGTTCAGAAGCAGAGGTTGGGCACTCTCGGGCTCCCTGAGGCCAGGCAGGGCAGCCTTGGCTCACGCAGCTGCTGCCACGGCCCGGGATCTCAGGCTGCTCCCCACTTCTTTCCTTCCTGGGAGGCACCGCCAGTCCTTGTCCCTCCAACTGAGCAGGACAGGAGCTCAGAGGGGAGGCCATCCCCTGAGACAGGGCTCCCAGGCCAGTGCCTGCAAAGGTGCCCTCTGTGGTCCCAAGAGCCAGTGTCTGGCACAGCTGCCCACTTCAGGCTGTGGCTGTGGGCAAGCGTGTGCTCTCCAGGAAGAAGGGGCCTGTTGCCTCACTGTAGATCATCCTTAAAAAAGAAACTAGAGACACCCCGGGTGCCTCTCTGCGGCCCCATAAATCTGGAGAGGAGGGACAGCACTGGGAGAGCTTAGGCTTTTGAATTCTAAATGGCCAATTTGGTCAATGAATCAATTTCACTGGGCTGAGGCGGCGTGGAGATGAAAGCAGCTTTAAGACCTATTGAAGGCGGCGAGAGGCTCTTTGTCCATGCTCTTCTCAGACTGCCGCCCTCTAATATTTCATCTATATTCATTTTTATGGCTTTCCAAATTATAGATGTCAGCTAAAAAACTGAAAAAAAGAGAGGGTGAGGAGGGGAGGGGGAAATTCACTGAATTCACTGCTGTTGAAAAGAAAGGTGAAGCTATCCCTCCCGAAGCCAGGGTGCTGGGACGTGACCCAGAACTCACAGCCGCTCCTTCCATATCTGAGCCTCATTCCTGCGGCTGGGCTGTGATCCAAGGCTGGGCCTTTGCCTGCCATGGGGAAAAGAATGAGGCAGACGGACCTCCCTCCAGCAGGGAGCTCGTGTTCCAGTGGGAGAAGGGGAGAGACCTCCTAAAAGGGAGCAGGACAAAGACCCTGGGCAACACAGAGTGGGTGAGGCAGGGCCGTGGAGGGGGCTGGGAGCAGGGCAGGGCAGACCTGGCCCTGTGCAAGCATTTTCTTTCCAGTTTCCTCCATGCTTAAAAAATTGTAACCTGAGGTTAGGATGCCCATTCCTGGGAATTCATGTTCTGCTGATTTGGAATAATTCTGACCTCACTGTCTAAAAATTAATGTGTACATTATCTTTGATAAAGGGCTTACTCTACAATTTGTAGTATAAAGGGATCACAAGGTAAATACTTTAAACCAGGGGTCAGCAAACTTTTTCTGCAATAGGCCAGCTAGTAAATATTTCCACTTTGGTGCATCATGCAATCTGTTGAAACTACTGAACTGACATTGTCCCATGAAAGCAGTCACAGACAGTGATACAGCTTGTCCGTGTCCCCACCCAAATCTCAAACTGTAGCTCTCAGCATTCCCACATGTTGTGGGAGGGACCTGGTGGGAGGTCACTGAATCATGAGGGCAGGTCTGTACTGTGCTGTTCTCGAGGTAGTGGATAAGTCTCGCGAGATCTGATGGTTTTACATCGGGGCGTTCCCTCGCACATGCGCTCTCTCGTGTGTGCTGTCATAAGACTTCGCTTCTCCTTCACCTTCTGCCATGACTGTGAGGCCTTCCCAGCCGTGTGGAACTGTGGACCATTAAACCTCTTTTTCTTTATAAATTAGCCAGTCTCAGGTGTGTCTTTATTAGCGGTGTGAAAATGGACTTGTACAAACAGTACGTAAACAAGTGAGTGTGGCTGTATTCCAATAAAACTTTATTTATAAAAATGGGCAACAAGCTGGATTTGACCCACAGGCCACAGTTTACCAATCCCTGCTTTTAAATGCTAAAGTGAATTCACTGGTTTTTCTGCAGTGTGCTGTCCCATCCAGTGAACTTTTCGCTTCAGAAACTGGCACAATTTGCCACCTCTAGAATTTGCATCTGGAACGTCTGTGTTCCCTGTTTCTCTCCCCACTCTGTTCGTGTTTTCCTTTAAGTCCCTGAGTGTATGGAACACAATTATAACAAGTGTTTTAACATCCTGGTTTACCTTTTCCGTCACCTCTGTCATTTCTGGGCCTATCTCTATTATTAATAGCTAATTTTTCCTGTAGATAGGTCATATTTTCCCACTTGCTTATCTAGTGATTTTTGATTGGATGCTGGATATTGCATTGGCTAGCGTACGTTGTTGAGTTCTGGATTCACTTACATGCCTTCAGAGTGTTGGGCTTCATTCTGGCAGGCAGTTAAGTCACTTGGAGAGAAGTTTAATGCTTTTGAGGATGGGTCTGGAGTCGCCTTTCCTCTTGGGTGAGTTAAGCCCCACTACTAAGGCAGGATTCTTCTAGGGTCTCTAGGGAGTCCCCATGTCTTCAATAACTTCTCTCCACTCTGGCTCGTGGAAACTTAGACAGTGCTAAGCCATTCGCCTTGCGGCCCTCTGCTAACCGTTATTTCTCCAGGATTGCTGTTGGAGTTTCATGCCTTCCGTGGGACAACTGACATTCTAGCAGAGACCTATGGGAGCCCCTAAGCAGAATTCTGGCCCTCTTTTGCTCCCACATTCCCTCTTCTCTAGTATGCTGCTATGCAAATTCTATCCATCTCAGCCTCCCGAAATTCTGATCGCCATCTCCTCACGCCAGTGAGACCACCAAACTCTGTGTAGATCCCTCCTCTCATAGGAAGACAAGCAACTGTCAGTCTGAAGGAAGGACAGAGAACTGAATAAATGTCCACCCATCCTAAAGGCATCTCCCAGTCAGTACCACGGAAGCAGGCCGACCACGCCTTGACTAGGTCCCTACTTCCCCATCACAGCCCACTCTTCCACAACCCAGCCCTCAGCATAGCAGCTGCCTGGACATTGTCTCCAGACAGAAAGTCCAGGCCTCTGAGGGCTCACTTATTTGTTTCCCTCTGAATGGGTGTCTCAGTTCTGCACGTGCTGTGGTTTGGATGTTTCCCCCACCAACTTCATGTTGAAATCTGATTCCTGGTGATGGAGGTGGGGCCTAGCGGAAGGTGTTTGGGTGGTGGAGGTGGACCCCTCATGCATAGATCATCTCCTCCCCGGGGAGGAGTGAGTCCTTGCTCTGTTTGTTCTCTTGAGAGGGGCTTGTTGACAAGGGCCTGGCAGCTCCCCTGCCTTGCTTCCTCTCTCGCCATGCGATCCCTGCACACAGCAGCTTCCCTTCACCTTCCCCTGTGAGTGGCTGCAGCCTGAGGTCCTCACCAGAAGCCGAGCAGATGCTGCACCATGCTTCTGTACAGCCTGCAGAGCCATGAGCGATAAACCTCTCTTTTTTTTTAAATAAATTACCCAGGCTCGGGTATTCCTTTATAGCAACAAAAATGGGCTAAGACAGCACTGCTTACTCTTCAGTGTCTGAGAACAGTCAACTCATGTTTTTTGGCCCAGTTTTCTAGTTGAACTCAGAAGAGTGAGTCTGGAAGCTGTAGTAGGGGACCGTGCCCATGGATCTTTAATAATATAAAAGTACTCATTTCTCTGTAACCCATCTTTACCACTTTAATATGACGTTGGTGAGTTCAGCAGCATCACTGAGTTAGGGGTGCAGCTTAGAAGCCATCTGGCGCTAGCCTTTCACGTTTCCAGCAGAGACAGGGAAGCCAGGGGTGGTAGGCAGGGCCAATGAGCAGCTGGTGGGCAAGCAGGCTAATACAAGCCATGTCTACCCCTGCACCACTCTCAGCTGCTCCCCATCCATGTCGTCCCCCCACCTGGGCACCCAGGTAACAGCTCTGAACTCTGTCTACAACCCCCATGCCAACACGCATGCACACTCCTGCATAAATATCAGTTTCCTACTAAGTTGGCCCATGGCCTCTAGAGGAGCTGTGTCCACACCAGCCCTCCTGGAAACAACCAGGCCACAGCGCTAGGCCAGAACCCGGGATAGCCCCTCTCCTCTCAGGCCGTCCCAGCCCACTGGAGTCTAGTAATGGCGCCAGGCAAAGCAAGACTCAGCAAACCACACCCCGCCCACACCGCAGAGCCCTCGGGTCACAGCGTGAACCACACAGCACAGCTTCTCATTCATGTAGGGGCTGAGTGTCCGCAACTGCACGCACAGGTCTGTGCTGGGGCCGAGGAATTAGGCCTGCTGGGGGGAGGAGCAGTTCTCAGTCTGCCCCGGGTTGGAGGTGGGCATGCCTCAGACCTCATGCCAGCCTGGGTCCTGAGCATGGCCAGGGCCTCAGGCAGCCTGAGCTGGGGCAGAGGGATGACCTCCTGTCATGAGGCCAGCCTGGGTCCCGTCGCCCTGCAGGTGTCACCGGCCCCCTGGACCCTCACACACAGAGTGAGACTCGTTCAGCAGGAAGGGTTGAGCAGGCTGGGAGGGCGGCTGGCAGCGGGCACAGCACTGGCTCCTCCACGTGAGCTTTGCCTCCCGGGTTTCCAGACTGTCTGCGAGAGTCAGGCTTGGTCCTGGTGCTGCAGGTGCCCTGGAGACGTGGGTGCTAAGGTGAGGCTGCCACAGGGGAGGGCGGCTCCCCATCCCTTTGCCCAGGACTGAGGGGTTTCCCAGGGCATGGGCCTCTGAGTGCCAATGCCGGGAAGGCCCCAGGCAGACTGGACGGGTTGGTCACCCCACCTAGTGTGGTAGCTGACACAGGGGAGGGGGCTGCACAAAGACAGGCAGAGATGGAGGGGGGCAGCCACACCACGGGCACCTGGGCCGCCTGAAGCCTGGAGAGGCCAGGACTAGATTCTGCCCTTGAGCCTCCAGAAGAAACCAGCCTCGCTGACGTCTTGATTTTAAAGCCATGAGACTTGTTCTGAACTCCTGGCCTCCGGACTCGTGAGATAATAATGTTTTCTAATAATGCCGGCCCTCCAAAGCAAGGCTGCTCAGCAGGCCACGCCCCCCACACCACAGAGCCCCTCAGTCTGCAGATTCTCAGCAGCAGCCCAGGAGACAGGAGCCGGGAGACGCCGCCTCCCCCCGCCACCACCCGCAGCCACGCTGAGCTTGGCGGCCACAATAGGGGCGGCCAGAGCAGAGCGCTGCCTCGGAAGTTCTAGTTCACGGCGGGGGAAAGTGCCAGGAGGCCTGGCGAGTCCCAGGATGGTGAAGACGGGGTAGCAACTGGGCCACCTGGAAGATGACCACGGCACTGGCACCCCCCACCTGGTTGTCCCCCACCCCCAGGGCTGCTGCAGCCACAGCTGGTGCCCTCCCCAGCCAGCCCTGGCATTCTCTTCTCTGTTCCTCCCTCCGGGCAGGGCAATTGAGCGGGCCGGACACCCCAGCAGGGGAGCTGGCCACACCAAGAGCTGCCCCTCTACTACAATTTCGGGGCCGCGTCCTCCGCCCTCGAAACAGTGAACCCACCTCCAATGCCAGACTCGGGGCTGCACGTGGCCAGGCAGGAGTAACCATGAACTCACAGAGGACAAAAAGAAGAAAGAGAAAGAGAAGCTCTTCGGCGCCTCGGCTGAGCTGTGCTTGCTGTAATTTCTCCAATTTCTTTATGAAAATGTAATCGCAGTCCCAGAGCACATGGGCCCCTCTGCACACTGACAGCGGGATGGAGACTCACTGCAGGGGCCACCGAGAGTCCCCACCACCCCGGACCTTCCCTGCTGGGCTGGGGGGCTGGGGAGGGTCTGTGGGTGCAGAGAGCTGAGAGTCTCTGGACTGGGGCCCGTCCTCCTCCATGTCTTTCAGACACGGCGTCAGCGCCCCACCTGGGACCGCACTGGCCTATCACAGCCAAGGTGACCTTGTGGCCCCTGTGTGAAGCTGGGGAAGGAGGCAGAAGGCAGCAGGCCTGGATTGGGATTGCTGCCCCACTGGCCCACTGGGAGCTCTTAGGAGAAGGTGTCGCCCTGAGGGGCCAAGAGGAAGGTGAGTTGAGGGCTGAGGTCCTGCAGCCTTCACCTGGCCTTCAGCCCTGGGGGAAGCCTGGGGACCCCCACCTGCCACCATCAGCCATTCCACCTGCAGGAGCAGGACCCTTCTCACTGGCAACTGAAAACCTGAGGACATCACAAAGCAGGAAATGAGTCCCTGAACGGAAACCCGCTGGGTCCCCCACCTCCCGCCCCCCTCCTCTCTGGCCTCCCCGCCTCTCCTGGCATGCTGGCTCCCCCAGCAATGCCGCCCTCCTCTCAGACACACGCTCCCTACCCACCTGCACCCTCACCACACCCAGCCTCCTCTAACCTCCCTGGCCCCAGGTTCAGCCTCCCAGTTCCCTGTCCCTGCTCTGTCCCACCCAAGGAGCCGTGCATACCCCCTCCCCTCCTGTGCCCCTCCCTGGAGACCTCACCTGGCACCTCCGGACACTGTCCCCACTTGTGTGCCATTAGGTGAGCCCTTAACCTAGAAGCTTCCAGCAGGGCACCCGCCCCATTGCAGACCCCCTTCCTCCTGCCCCCTCCCCGCTGCCCAGGCCCAGGCTCAGGCTCCAAGCGACTGCTCTATGCAGGGCAGCCACCATGGGTGGTCAGCTGGCCGGGGCCACCTTCTCAGCATCTGGCCGTTTCCTCAGTGGCAGAACCCTGAAGCTTTATCCAAAGCAAGAGGAGGAGACAGGTGAGGGCTGCAAGCCACACTGGGCGCCTGGGTCAGGAAGAGAGGGGCAGAGACCCGGCTGGCTCAGGGTGAACGGCCCTCCAGTGGGCACTGCCCAGCCCCTGCCTGGAGAACAAGCAGGCGGGGGAGATTCTCCTCTCACGGCCCAGGCTGCCGTGGGGCTGGGATAGAAGTAACTCTGTGACCCAGAAAGGCTCAGCCCTCTGCTCCACCTGGCAGTAGCCACCCCTTGCTCCAAGGCCAGCCTCTGGGTCTGTCTCCCCGTTGCCTCCCTCTGCTGTTCTGCAGCTCTGGGCCCCGGGTCACTGGGGAGGTGGAAGCTGCCCCTGCAGAGAGTGTGTTCCCTCGCTGGGGAGGCCTGGGCCTCCTGCTGCTGGAGGGGTTCCCAGCCGTGAGTGGGAGACAGCCTGCCATGTGCACCCCCTTGGGTTTGGTGATCGGTCACTGCCCGCTGGTGTGCACTCGGTGCTCTGGTGGGCCCACCCAGGCTTCTTTGATCTCTTGTGATGTTCGTAATCTGGCATTTGGGAGAGAGTGAGGTAAATGCAATTTTGCAACTGCAATAAAACCAGCAAAGTGATCCTCTGATGGTTCTTAATGAGATCCGTCTACCTCCCCTGACTGAGCTGGCAGACTGCAACCCCATGTGTGAGGTCAAAATGAATGTCACATGGTCCCCCACAGAACCAGAGAAGCCATCACCATGGCGCCTGGCCTAATCTGCTCCAGAATCCGACAGGAGTGATCAGAAGATACTCACAGGAAATTGTTTTTCCCCTCCTCGTAACCATAGCAACAGATGAGAACTGGCCTTGCTCAATTTTCTGAGTGAGCATCTTTGTCAACATGTAGCCAAACCCAGGACACAAAAGCAGAGACCAGGGCTGGTAAAAGGGCATTTCAGAGATATCTGGGTTTGGGGCTCCTGTGAGGTCTGATTTCTCCCCTCTCCTGCCCCACCCAACAAGGATGGCTTAGAAGGTTCCTGAGTGTGGACTGGAAGGTGGGTGGAAGGACAACGGACCCCCTGGAAATGTGCATACCTGGGCATCATGGTGAGCTGTGGCTGCTGCCTGAGCAGAACCTGAGAGGCTGCCTTGCTGCCCAGAGTCCCCACAGGCCCAGGGGTGGGCACCAGTCCTCACTTCCCAGATTACAGTCAAATGCTCTTACCCATATCATTCCCTAACTCTGACAGCACCAGGTCCAGATCTATCCCCAAAACCACAAAAGTATCACTGAGAGAAATTAAAGAGCTGAATGAATGGAGAAGTATACCAAGTTCATGGATGGGCAGACTCTCTATGGCTAGGAGTTCAACGACTCCAAAACGATCAGTAGACTGAATGTGATCTTCATAAAAATTCCAATGGGCCTTGTAACATAAACTGACAAATTGATTTTAAAATATATTTGAAAGTGCAAAGTACTTGGAAAAGAAGAAGTGATCTTGGAAAAGGAGAACACCACTGGACTCAGAGGATCTAATTTCAAGATGCTGCAAAGCCCCGGAAATCAGGACAGTGAGATATTAGTGAATAAATAGACACTTAGATAGTGGAAGAAAATATGGAGGCCAGAACTAGACCCATAAATACATTTCCCATTGATTTTTAACAAAGGCTGCAAATAAATTCAATAAAGAAAGGAAAGTCTCTTTGACAAATGATGCTGACACAACTGGATAAATGTACATGGGGGAAATAAACCCCAATCCCTTCCTCACACCATACATGAAAATTAATTTAAGATAAACCACAGATCTAAATCTAAAATACGGACTAGGAAATACCTAGGAGAACACACAGAAGAAAATCTGCAACATTGAGGTAAACAAAAACTCTTTAGAGAGGACACAAAAGACTCTACCAATAAAGAAAAAAATGACAAGCGGAAATTCATCAAAATTTAAAACTTCCGGTCATCAAGACATTGTTAAAAAACAAAAAGGGAATTCCTAGAATTAGAGAAAAAATATATATATACACATATATATACACAAAAATATAGTTTCTCTATTTATATATGTATATATATATACACACACATATACACATATATATACACAAATGCATGAATCTTATATGCAGAATACATAGAGAGTTCTTACAAATTAACAATAAAAAGACAATCCACTTGTCTAAAATATATAAAAAGTTCTTACAAATCAATAATAAAAAAGAATCCAATTAAAAGCTGCAAAATATGCTTCATAAAAGACACATAAATGGTGGATAAGCACATGAAAAGATGTGTAACACCATTAATCATCAGGAAATAGAAATGAAAACCTCCAGGAAGTAGTTTTTGGCCCTCCAGGTTGGCAATACCAAATGTCAACCTGTGGTGTGGAGGTGCAAAAGCCGGAATGTGTTGACAGGGTGGGCGAGGGTGTACAATGAGGCCACCACTTAGAAAACTGCTTCACATTCTCTTACATAGAGTTACACCTCCACCTCTCCTAGGGCCCTCCTAGGTATTTATCCAAAGGAAATAGAAACGCTTGTCCCCAAAAATACTTGCACAAGAATGTTTATAGCAACTGTATTTATAACAGTCAAAAACTGGAAACTACCAAAAGGTACACGGACAGGAAAAAACATAAATAGATTTTATATTTATAAAACGGAATATCCCTCAATGATAAAAAGGATAAGCTACACAGATGAAGCTCAAAAACAACTTGGTTAATTCACCCTAAAGAATTTGAGAATAGCACAAAAGGGCCGTTCTTTCCCCTCAGCCACGGCCAGGTGTGACGTCACACTCAGATCCCACCTGAGCATCCTGGCTTTGAGTCTTCCTCAGGATACCCAGGTGCGCACTTTGCTCGGCGCTCTGGAGCAGCAGACAGGGGATCTGGGACGGGGGGATGGGGGTTGCTGCCCGTCAGCAGTGTGTGGCCCTAACGGGTGCCCCGCCACCACACTATGTGCTCCCCACTGGAACTTTGGAGCCCGCGTGCCTCCCAGAGAGCTGGTGCAGGGACCCCCAGGCAGCATACACGGGGCACCCCGCGAGTGGCCGCAGAAGGCTCGGTGAAGGGCGGTAGCCTGCAGCAATCACTCCGCCAGTCTCCCCGAGACACCCCCGTGCACTGCGAGGCAGTGCTGGCTGCCGGCTCAGATCCACAGACAAGTGGCATCTCCACCTGGGAGGATGAAAACGAAGCTGGGATGCCACTTCCAGGTCTTGCCTGATTCTGCCTCTTCCCAAAACCAGGGCCTCTTGGTGCCTTCAGCTGGCCCCTCCTCACGGGGTCCCCTCCCACCCTATCCCAGCATCATCTGCAGCATTCATCCCCAAGAGGCCAGGCTCAGGCGGGGCCTCCCACCCCTATGCAGGAGGCTTGGCTGGCCTATCCTGCAGGGAGCTGGGCGCCTGGCCTTCCAAGAGCTACCACTACATGTCTCAGAGGTAGACAGGGGCTGGCCGGTGAGCCAGCCGCTGGCTCCCCTTCCCTCCTGCCCCAGCTTGTCCAGGGGCAGCCATGTGAAGTCTCCCAGTCTCCCACCCGTTCCCAGACCAGGAGGGGAGACACCCTCAGGGCTGGCGCAGGCCTCCAGCCCCCACGCCCCAGTGCCTGGGGGACAGCCAGCCCGGCCAGCTGAGGACGTGAGCCACACAGGCAATTTTCTCTAGAAATAAATGGAGAGAAATTGCTCTAACAGGCAAACGGCCTCTGTTTCAAAGCTAATTTCCACATAATAGAACCAAACGACTTCCCTTTCCTCTCTGCTGTCTCTTCTGCATAATTTAACAAATTGCAAAGCTATTTGATTCGGGGGCTCAAACACAGGCACTGACTCCAACAGTCAGGAACAGATGGGGAGTGGGGAGGACGCAAAGCTCCCCAGAAAGCACCGGCCGCCTCCAGGGATCCGAGAGGACATTTCCGGGCCTGCAGCTCAGGGTGCAGGGGGGTGCGGCGGCCAGGGCTGGGCACCTCCGCATCCCGCCACCGGTTACCCAGGCGAGCAGAGGCCCGTCTGGGAAGGGCTGCCGTGGTAGCTGACGCACAGTATGTCCTGCGGGGCTTGCCATCGAGCTCCTGGCTCTGGTCCGGCGCCTGGCAGGGCCTGCCCTGCTCCCAGCCAAGACCAAGGGCTGTGCTTGTGCTGCCGGCTCGGCTGTGTGCTGAGACCGAGGCAGCTGGCACCTGAGCGCCGCAGCCAGGCCGTGGTGACTGCTAGTCCCCAGCACTACAACGCACGCCCGCAGCCATCTTCAGTGCCAGCCAGCAGGCTTGACTGCACCGTCCCTGGAGTCCCCGCCATCCCTGGAGTCCCCACCGGCCCCGTGGGTCTCTCCTGCATCTCTTTCCCAATCCACATCATCCCAGGAACTCAGAAGTCCCCCTCGTCACCCCGAGGGCCTGCAAGTCCCCACCCCACAGCTGGTCACACGGTACGGCGCATCCTGTGTGCAGGGGACGTGTGAAGAAACGCATACAGCTGGGGCTGAGGACATGGAAGCCTCCATGCGGGCATCGGGGCCGGCCTCCCACCCACACCCCACGCCAGTGGGCAAGTCCCAGAGCACAGTAGACGGAGAGCAGTGGCATTTCCTAAAAGAACTTTCTATTATTTAACCCATTAAAAGACGTCTTTAGGCCAGGTGTGGTGGCTCACGCCTGCAATCCTAGCCCTTTGGGAGGCAGAGGTGGGTGGATCACCTGAGGTCAGGAGTTCAAGACCAGCCTGGCTAACATGATGAAACCCTGTCTCTACTAAAAATACAAAAATTAGCCAGGCGTGGTGGTGCACATCTGTAGTCCCAGCTACTCAGGAGGCTGAGGCAGGAGAATTGCTTGAACCTGGGAGGCAGAGGTTGCAGTGAGCTGAGATTGCGCCACGGCACTCCAGCCTGGTCAACAAGAGCGAGACTCCGTCTCGAAAAAATAAATAAATAAAAGGCATCTTTATTATTATTTATTTTACTATTATCGTTTTGAAGAACATTATTTTACAATCATACAAATGCCAAACTAAAGCAGGCTTGATATTAAAGCGTGAGAGCCTTCTTCACCTGCACGCCAGCCCCCACACTGTTCCTTCCCTGAAGTCCTCCCCGCAGTGCACCCGTGAGCACCCTCCAGAGCTTTCCAGGCACCTGTAGGCGGGTGTGAGTACGCAGACAGACATGTGGACCCAGGCAGTCCCGGGAGGAAGCCCACTGGCCTGCGATCCCTGCCCTGCGTTTGCACTTCTTACGCAGAGAAACAAAACCAGTTCTCGCTCAGGAAATGCGCGATCTAACGTGGTGGAGGATCTGTCTCCTTTGCAGAGCCCCAGGCTGGAGAGGGCAGGGCTCGGCGGGGACAGCGGGTCACACTCGGACCCTGGGCAAGGCCATGGACTCAGGCCAAGACAAGGGACAACCCAGCCCAGCAGACCCCAGCCCCCACCAGCTGCCCTGCGCTGCCCCAGAGGCTGGGAGTTGGGGGTTTCTCGTATATCACCCCTACCTGCAAAGAGCACCCACCCAGGGGCACGGGGCAGCAGGAAGCTCCGTCCGAGGGGCGTGCAGAAAGGGGATGTCCCAGGGGGTCGGGGGTCTCCTGCCACAGGGGGCCTTCAAGGGCCCTCAGAACCAAAAGGATCCTTTTGGAAACCGAGGCCGTCAAGAGAGAAGGATCAAAAGAAACCGAACAGGTTCAGGACGAGATTGGACGACACGGTGAGACCCTGTCTCTACAACACACGAACATTAGCCGGACGTGGTGGCACGTGCCTGTAGTCCCAGCTACTTGGGTGGCTGAAGCTGGAGGATCACCTGAGCCCAGGAGTCTGAGGCTGCGGTGAGCTGTGATCGCACCATTGCACTCCAGCCTGGGTGACCAAGCAGGACCCTGTCTTAAAAAAGAAAAACAAAAAAGGGAAGCAAAACACAGCAGCTGCAACAAGCCAGGCCTGTCAGGTGCCCCCAGGAATGCCCGCCATGGGAAGGGTGAAGTCAGAGAGGTGGCACGGACGGCTGAGGCTGGGCTGACGGTGGGGCCTCTGACGCCAGGCTGGGGCAGCAGGGCTCCCCGGCGGTCAGCGCAGAGCCACGAGGTGATGGGGACGGAGAGCTGGGACAGGGAGCCCGTGGGGGTGGCTTTGGCATCGCCAGCCCTGAAATGACAGGGAGCCATGGGAGGGACAGTGCAGAGCCGTCCTGTGGGAACACAGATGCTGTGGAGGCTGGCACACACTCGGAGTGCACTGGTTGAAATAGCAGCCGAGAGACGTAGTTAAGAAGGTGCCTCTGCTGCCAAAACCGCCGCCGTGCTTCAAAGCCAGCGGCCTGTGGTTCGGGGGACAGCTTGTTCCTAGGACAAGTTGGCCCTGCAGGGCAGCTCGTAGGGAGTGGGCATGGCGGGGACGCCTTCAGTCACGCTCTGGCATGGCACCCTGCACCCTGCCAGGCCAGGGAGGGAGAGGCAGCTGAGGGAAGCATGTAGCCAGCGCCACATCCTCCAGACCCTGGCTGCGGCCACACAGGGCAGGCCAGGCAGGAGCTGTCGGGCTGGGCTGCACCATGCATGCCCAGGCACAAGCGCTGCTCTGGCAAGAAAGGAGTGGGGGGTTAGAACGTTCCAGAAGGCCTCCTGAGGGAGGAGGGGCTTGTGCAGATGGGGCACTCCAGGCCAGGGGCCCAGCCTGTGGGAAGGTGCAGGGGTGTCCTGTGCCGGGGAGTGCTTCCAAGCCAGACCGGGTGGCTGGACCCAGCTGGGGGGAGGAGATCTGGGTCAGTCGGGGTCCAAGTGTCCAGTGTCCGGGAGAAGGTGTCCGTGGTGGAGCCTGGCTGCCCCCGGCTGAGCCGTTTCCTCAGGAGTTCACCGGAAGCCCATGTGACTGCAGCAGCCCCCTCAGGTTTATTCAGCAGCAGCCCCCTCAGGTTTATTCAGCAGCACCCGTGCAACCATGCTAGCTCAGAGTCAGCAATTTCAGACCCAAAGGGCCACCACCAGTGGGAATCACGGACCACCGCTCCCCAGCCTGACCTTTCACACTGAGTGCGTAGAGAAGCAGGGCTGGCGGGCACCTGTGGGTTCCCAGAGACTCCTGCCCTCCAGTTGCTTAGAGATCAACCCCCAGCCCAAAGGGCCTGCCTGGCAGGTGCCCCACACTCTGTGAGTTATAAGGTCAAGTGACAAAAAGATCACCCTCGTGGCAGATGAGAGGTTAAATCAGCCACGTAGCTACTGGTGACAGTCCCACAAATGCTTTATGAATTTCTTAAAAAAATAAAAATATGTCACATCCTCTGGTATGGGTAGAGACTAATTCTGTGCTTGGGCCAATTGGATGAGACGTTACTGGTTTGTACCAGATGCCAACTTGCTATTCCATGCCAAGCAGAAACAGCACTACCCAGGATGAGGCACCGCTACCTGGCACTTCCTCATGCATCACACGCACACCCTCCAGGAGTCCACGCAGCCTGCAGTGAGCGCCTCCTCCGTGCCAGGTGCCCTGGCAGGGTTGCTGTGTACTGTGGGGGCTGCCAAGACCAATCAAACTTGGCCCTACCCTTGAGGAGCTCAGGCTGCAGCAGTAAGAATGGGAGGATAACCCAGCCCCACGTGCCATGCTTGAATGGGTCCAGTGGGACCTGTGGTCGTTTCATGTGGCTGATGCAGCGTGGCTGGGAGGCTGAGGAAGGTGTCCCCATGGAAGTGACATCTCAACATGGACTTAAAGGATGAGTACAGCCCAGTCAAGGGAAACGGACAGACGCTCAGCCTGGGCAGTGAGGAGGCAGGTGGGAAACTGAGGCAGGACAGAGTGTGTTGAGGTGGAAGATGGCAAGCAGGGCATGGGGCCAAAAAGGATGAGGATGAGGTGGTGCAGAGGGTCCCTGGGGTCCCAGGGCTGGGCCACAAAGAAGCCTGTAGATCTTGCTAAGTCCTCGAAGGCTATGAACAGAAGACACTTCACCCAATGAACGCTTTAAGAAGCTCCTTCTGGCCCGACATCCATTGGTGAATGAATGGATAAATAAACTGTGGTCTATCCACACACAGAGTATTTATTATTCAGCCATAAAAAGAAGTAAAACGCTGATTCCTGCTACATGGCTGAAGCTTGAAAATTCTGCTGTGAGAAGCCAGACAGAAAAGTTCGTGCATTGTGTGACTCCTTTCACACGAAACACACAGAACAGACAACAAATCCACCAACGGAAAAATGAGGGGTTGCCAGGGCTGGGGAGGGGGCGATGGGGAGGGGCCGCTCGTGAACACAGGACTTCTTTTCTGGGTGATCATCCTTCTGGATTCCATGGTGGTGGTGGCCGCACAGCACTGGGAATCTACTAAAGCCACGGAATTATACACTTTAAAGTGACGAGTTCGTCTCCGTGAGCAGGAGGAGGACAGCAGCTGCCCCCTCTGACAGCTGTGCGGAGACCAGGCTGCAGGCAGCTGGGCAGGAACTGGGAAGAACGGGCCAAGGCCCCGGCACTGGGCCAGCCCAGTGTGGCAGCCACTGCAGGGAAGGGCAGGGCAGAGAGAAGTGGATGGGTTTGATGTATGTTCAGAAGAGAACACGAGAAATTCACAATTGCCCGGATATGGGGTTGAAGGGGGAGGACAGGAGACACGTCTCGCCAAGCACCCACCCTCGGGATGCCCACTTGTCCCTAAATGACAAGAGGTGGGCAGTGGCGATGAACTGCACTCCAGTCACGCTGGGCTGAGGCCCTCAGGAGGCTCCTGGCTCAGCTGGGCTTCCGGGAAGGCTTCCTGGAGGAAGCATTGCATGGAGACAGACCCAGGGCTCGGGGAACACGAGCTGAACTGCATCATGAGGGAGTGGGAGACCCCCACCCGGGGAGAAGTCTGCATTTCCTGTCACTCATTCATTCACTCATTCGCTCATTCATTCATTCACTCTACACATCCATGCTGAATGCCCACTACGTGCCAAGTTTCCTTCCAGGCCCTGGGGAGAGGGTCATTGAGCAAAATGCCTGCCGACGTTTGAATGCACTCTGAAAACCGCCATTACTCGGACAGCTCCAAACAGTAGCTGGACTTTAGAATTTGGTGTCACGGAAGGCAAGGTCAGCGGCTGCTGCCGCATCGTCATTATTATCATCGCGCTTACATGGCATATTCTGGGTGCCAGGCACCGTCCTGAGGCCCTGGCAGAAGTCAGCTTATTTGCATTTGGCCTGCTACCAGATAAGCGGCCTTTCTTAGACATGAGAGCTTTGATTCTCGGGCCTCCAGGCCTTCTCTACCCATGAGCGGACCTCAGTTTCCCTCTCTGAACAATAAGTAGGATAAGGGTAATGGCCTCCAGGGACCCCTGGCTCTTTGGTTTCAAAATGGGGCAGAAGGAGCCTGGCTGAGTGGAGGGAGCTGCACGCAACGGCTCTGCCAGGCTTGGGGGGCTCCACCGCAGACATAGAAGGGCTGGGGTGGGGGGCCTTGTTCTCTCAGAAGGCTGGGCTGGGAGGGGCCATCCTGGTGGGGGCAGGTGTGCGTGCTACCTGGCTTGGCATGTCCTGGGGTAGGGCATGGCAAGAACGGGCCCAAGGCGTGGGCTACGGTGACGCTTGAAGGGCCCTGTGCTTGTCCCGCACTCCATCCTGTCCAGCACAGAGGCCTCACAGGGCCAGGATCCTGCAGCAAGGAAGCCACGGAGAGTGACTCCCGCCAGGGAGGAGACCGCCCAGTCCCTGGCCTTTCTTAGCAGCCCATGGTTATCACTGGACAGAGAACCAAGAGGGTCTGGAGAATGGGATGGGGTGGCCAGAGGTCTGTCCCATCTGAGGCCAGGGAAAGGTAAGTCACACCCCAAGCTGATCTGCTGGGCCCGAGGTCCACTGGAGCAGGGAAGGCAGGAGGCTGAGCGGGAGGCAGGGCTGGCTGAGATGCTGGCCTCCGTGGAGATGGCATGTTGGATCTCCAGGGTCCCTTTCTCCTGACCCTCCTTCCCGCCTAATCCAAGGCCTCAGGGCCTCCCAGCTTCCTATCCCCTCTCTAACTCTCCAGGTAAGACCTTCTGCTTTGCCCCCCACCCCAGAAAGCTTCCATGACATCCAAAAGATCTCTCATGGACTGAAGCCCCAGGGCGAACGTTGTTGGAATTAAATAGTGCAGCGTTTCCTGTCTTACAGCCTAGCAGTGTTCTAACAGGCCACCCTCTGCAGGAGCTCCCCACTGAGCTCCACAGCCCGGCACCACAGCTGGGACACTTCCCAGCGTGTCCTCCGCACGAGCGGCTTCCCGAGAGTTTGGCAGCCCGGCATCCCAGCAAACCTCTCCCCCGCCCTGTGGGCCACGCGCACTCTCTCCGCTGGAGTGGGGACTGGACCTCTCCAGATTTGCTTCTATTTGGGGAACTCTGTCTCCACCTAGAAGTAGCTGCTCCCAGTATCTGCCATTCCTGAGGTCTTGGCATTCTCATGCCACTCAACAGGAAACTCCCTCTTACAGTTAAGAATTCTTTATATTAAACTGTCACTGTTCAAATTGCTGTATGACGTCTGTCTCCTGACTGGACCTTGACTGATAGTCAGTACCAGGAGTCATCACAAGGGGCACACCATGAAGCTGGGATTGAATTGGTTTGTCTTTGGGACACGAATGCGGTGTTGAGTCTCTTGCCAGTAAGAAATCAGATGCTGACGACCCCCGGCCCGGCCCGCCCACTTTGCATCATAATCCATCAAGCTGTTGCCTGTGATGGTTTCAAGAAACGCCAGCTGAAGCGTGTGCCTCGGGCTCCCAGGAGGATGCTGCTCTGACCTGCACAGCAGCAAGCATGATGACAAGGGCCGTGGGGTGCGACGTGTTCCTGATGCACTGGGGCCCCTCCAGCAAGACAATACTCAGCTCGGGGCCACTCACCCTGCAGAGTGTGCTCTGAAAAACAAAGTCCTCACAGATTCTTTGGAAGAATCCCTCGTTCCTGCAGCCACAGAGAAAATACTGCTGAAAATCAACGCAGAGCATCTTGTAGTGCCAAAAGGTAGGGAAATGCCCACATCACACACACACGTGCACACACGTGTACACACACATGCACACACGGGCATACACACGCACATGATGGGGCATGTCAAAGGGACACCGAGGCCAACCTAAAGAACTCCCAACAGCCAAAGCTGGAACAATTTGAGCAAGAAAATAGAGCATTAGATTTTAACCCAAACCATAAAATAAATATCCATAAATGCACATTGATATAAACAAATGATTAAATAAATGGATAAAGAAATAAGTGAAGGAGGAGAGGCAAATCCCCCATGCTGAGGAACTCCACACAGTTTCCTAGCTACTCCTCATCCCTTACACGTGGGCTGCGCAGTCACTTCCCTCCGGAGAGGATGCCACGAGAAGGAGCAAAGAAACGGCCAGTGTACGGAGGAGGTGCAGACAAGGGAGCCTGGCAGACGCTACCCCCCCCCCGTGACGGAGACCCCAGCAGCGATGAGCCATGTCAGCCATGTGTGCCCACGGAGCATGGCACTTCACCGCTGCGGTCTTCCCCCCGAAAGCCGTGACTGCAGTCTGATCATGAGAAAAACAGACAGCCTGACTGAGGGCAGTCTAAAGCCTGAGCAGTGCTCTTCAAAACCGTCACGGCCGCCAAATGCAAGGGAAGTCTGGGAAGCTGCCACGGCCAGGAGGAACCTGCGGAGACGTGGCGATGAAAGGTCATGTGGGATTCTGGAGGGGACGCTGGGACAGAAAATGGACATTAGAGAAAAACTAGGAAAGAGGAAAGTGTGAGTGAAACGTGGGCTCCAGCGGATAACACGCAGTCGGTATCGGTTCATCACCTGTAACAGGTGCACCACGGGAAGGGGAGAGGTCAGCTTGGGCGAAAGGGATGGGTGTGGGAAGCAGGGTCACGCAACGTCAGTCTCAATGGAGTGACGCAGGGCAGGCGGGCCTCAAAGCAGGGCTCAGCGCGTGAGAGTTCTTGGCTTCACCCAAAAGAGAATTCCAGGGCGAGCAGGAGGTGGAAGAAAAGCTTTATGAAGCGCCGTGTCACAGCTCTGTGGCTGCTCCTGCAGGGCAGGCTACGCCTATGCAGCGAGTGGCCACGCAGGGCAGCTCTGCGGTCATATTCATGCCCACTATAAATTCCATGCAGGCTGAGGGGCGGTTTATGAAGAAATTGCTAGGGAAAGGGTGGTAACTTCTGGGTTGCGGGGTCATTGCCATGGAAGATGGTGGTAACCCCGGGGTGTGGCTGTGGCAATGGTAAGCTGATGTGGCACACTCCTGGGTGTGTCTCAGAGAAAGCTTCGCCCCATCCCTGTTTTAATAGTCCTCAATTTGGTCCAGTGTCTGAGCCCCACCTCCTGACTTGAGCCCCAACTCCCACCTCAGGAAGACACCCAGTGCGTGGAGGGCAGCAGAGATCCTCACTCTGCCGAGCACTCACCCTGGCCGTGGCCCCCAGCAGGCAATGCACTCACCCTGGCTGTGGCTCCCTGTCACCTTGGCCGTGGCTCCCTGTCACCCTGGCCGTGGCTCCCGGCAGGCTGCATTCACCCTGGCCGTGGCCCCCGGCTGGCAATGCACTCACCCTGGCCGTGGCTCCCTGTCACCTTGGCCGTGGCTCCCAGCAGGCGATGCATTCACCCTGGCCGTGGCTTCCGGCAGGCTCTCTGGTTGTAGACCAGGTGTGACTGTGAAAGATTCCACCGTGAGAAACTCCTGCCTGCTGTGGGGACAGTGGTATCCCGAAGTAGTAGAGGCCAACAAACAGCAGCAGCTCACCATCAGAGACCAGGTGACCCACCTTCGGGGAGGGAAAGCAGGGACAGGCATAGTCATGGTGCCTTGGCCACCAAGGTCTTTGGTGGCGGCTAATTAATTACAGGGTTTCAAGTTCGAAAGTGGTGGGCAGCCTACTAGGGCATTCCTTGGTCTAAGTAGCAGGAGAACCCCCGGGGTGCCAGCCAAGCCCCTGACCTGAGTCACCACAGTGGCCAGTCATAGCCTCTCAGCCATTTGCACACCCAAGCCAAGGCACACTCCGAGGCCCTGTGATCTACAGCACAGGCTGTGAATACTCCTCAATGCCTTTCCCAAAGGGGCGTGCGACCATTCACTGGAGTACCTGTGAGATGGAGAATGGAAATACACAGGGCTTTCGTGAGTTACTAAATACAGGCTCTGAATTGGTGCTAATCCTTGGGAACCCAAACCATGAGCCCAGCCCATCAGTCACATGGGAACGTGCAGTGGTCAGGTCATGGATGGAGCCTCCATTAGCTCACCTCTCACAGGGTGAGCTGTCCACGGAACCACAGTCTGGTTGTGTCTCCAGTTCCTCAACGTGTAATTGGCACAGACAGACTGCCAACTAGCAGGTCCCCAGCATGGTTCCCCGAGCCCTGGAGAGAGGGCAGCCAGGTAGAGGAACGACATGCATGTGGGAAGCAGAAAAGTTCCTCTTCAAAGTTTCCTTTCGTGCTAAATAATAACAGCAAATGTCAGAAACAATCGTTTGTCTTAAAGACTAACTTTCTTCAAAGGCTTCTTGCCTTTTGCTAATAACTCTTTGTGAAGCCCAATCCTATGTAGCTGGTAGATGTGTTCACAGGCATGTAGTACATTCTAAGTCCTTGCACTTTAACCCAGATGCCTGTGCTGGACGTGCTCACAGGCGTGTCCCAGCTCGCAGCCTATGCCCCTTCCTTATTTGGACTTCCTTTTTGTTCTCCATTGCTTTTACCTGTTTAGAAAAGTTTTAAGTTGTTAGCCAATCAAGTTTTAGTTTAGATTATGAGGTCCAGCTCCAACCAACAGAGATCAGTAAGGATGACTCCAAATGCACAAAGGAGTAAATATGTCTGCTTTTCCTTTGTTCGTTATACTCTTATGACAAGATTGCTGGTAAAGGTATCCTTTCTGCAGGAAGTAAAGATTGCCTTGCTGAGAGACCTTTTGTCCCAGTGCTGACTTTTCTTTGCAGCAAGGAAAATTTACATATAACAATGGAAAACCCTGGAACTTCCTTTCTTATCAAGAAGAGAACCAGAACCAATATCACATTCCTGGGGAGGCTGCAGAGATGAACGCCATCTTCAACGCTTGAAAGAAACAGAAATGATCATTGCTCACACACACACACACACACACACAATTTGCCTGTGGAGCCTGTGTAAAAGTTGGATAAACCTTGGCAAATGACTGTACACTGCTGTAAACTGAAGCAGGTGGTGAATGCAGGAAATGGCATGGCCCCAGCCCTCTTTCAGTCAGCACACTGTTTTTGAGAGGCATGTGTATCTTTTTATCAGCCTTCATTGATTTTCCTCACCAATGGTAGATACCAAATTCAGACCAAGAAGATATAACACATGCATAATTGATGTTCCCAGAGAAGAGAACAAAACACATAAGGCTGAAACAAATAGACTCTAGGCTATAACAAAATACATACTCCTTCAGCTTGAATCTGCAGCTTTGCAGAGCACACATTCTGGGGGCTGGAGTGGGACCAGCAAAACAGCAAGATATATGCTGCTGCTGTTGTTAAACTTCAGGGCAATGGAAATAATCAGATGGAGCACCACTTAAATATCAGAAGACAGTAGCTACAGAGTTCTGATGAAAAAAAAATGTTTGACTTGAGGATTTTACATCCAATAATATGCTGACTTGATGTATAAAGGAAACAGACTCTCGGGTAGGCAAGAACTCAAGAATATACAGCACACCGGAGGAGGGAGCAGGGATCTCCCGGGCCTGGGGCAGTTCGAGGTTCCTGTTGTTCCAGTGAGGCAGGAGGTGGGACTTCACTCCAGAGGCAGGGCTCAGACATGGCCAGATTGAAGACTAGCTAAAACAGTGCTGGGGTGAAAGCAACTTTCAATCAGACCTGCCCACCAATTTACTGTTGCCATGGCAACACCCAGGAGTAACTGCCTCTTTCCATGGCACCCAATGATCCAAAAGTTACTATCCCTTCCCTGCGTACCCCTTAATCTTAATGCAGCTACAAGTGGAAACCTTGGCCTGGTGGCTCACACCTGTAATCCTGCACTTTGGGAGGCTGAGACAGGTGGATCACCTGAGGTTAGGAGTTTGAGACCAGCCTGGCCAACATGGTGAAACCCTGTCTCTACTAAAAATGCAAAAATTAGCCAGGTGCAGTGGTGTGTGCCTGTAATCCCAGCCACTTGGGAGGTTGAGGCAGGAAAATCACTTGAACCTGGGGGGCGGAGGTTGCAGTGAGCTGAGATTGCACCACTGCACTCCAACCTGGGCGATAGAGTGAGACTGTGTCTCAAGGAAAAAAAAAGAATATAAATATGATCAGAACGGCCCTGAGCTGCTCTTCTCTACTATGGGGTAGCCTGGACCAGCAGGCGCAGTCACAGAGCTATGATACCACTGGAGCTGCGACGCCGTGGCCATTTTCTTCTGCCTCTGGCTTGGCCTTGAAATCTTTCCTGAGCAAAGCCAGGACTCCTCTTGGGCTGAGCCCTGCTTTGGGGCTTGCCTGTCCCACATCACCAGCATGGTTGTTCATTGCACACTCTGGCTCTAAAAAGGGCTCACGTTTGAGAGGAAAACGGTGCCACTAAGGCTACAAAGGACATTAGTAGAAGCTGGATATGGTGGCATGCACCTGTGGTCCCAGCTACTCAGGAGGCTAATGTGGCAGGATCCCTTGAGCCTGGTTGTTTGAGTCATGATTGTACAACTAGACTTCAACCTGGGCAGCAGAGCAAGCCCTCGTCTTTTAATTAATTCATTAAAGGATGTTATTAGAACAACTGACCACATTGGAATACAGATGATATATCACGTAACAGTACTTCTTATTAATACTAACGGAGATGTATGAAGCTGATGACTGCATTGAGGTTATGTAAGGGGATAGATACCGCTGTTCTTACAACACAAATGACACTGCAAATGGGACAGAATAACAGGTGAATCTGAGCAAAGGGGTTGTGGCTATTCCTGGCACTATGTTTGCTTTTGTGACTTTGTGTAAGTTTGAAATCATTTACAGATTAAAAAGTCTAAAAAGTAGAAGCCAAGTGCTCCAGGCTGGACAACAGATTATACAGTCAGCCAGCACGGGAGCCTTTCCAGCAGGCTCAGGTGACAAAATCCATGTGACAAACACCGATGAAGACAAAACCCAAGGGGGGCAGGACCAGCAACAAAGGCTGGGGACAAGCTCTGACGTCATTTGAGTGTTAAACGGTAGAAACCACCGTGCAAGGAACAGACGTTAAACGTTACACACTTCGGTCACATACAAAAAGAATAGCATCAGAAAGCGTGGAGGGGTTGGGAGTGAAAATATAACCTCTAGACCCGGAACGCCTGGTTTACAAAAGTGTAAACCCCTTGGTTCTCACGCTCCTTCACGTGAGGCAGCTTCGGCAGCTCTTCCAGTGTCTGCGCCCCGCGTGGAGGTGAAACCTTTATTTCAAGTGTTCCCTTCAGCTTCGCTTTGGTTCATTCTTATGAAATCCAAACACAGGAAACGCTTTTTCTGATAAACGGTGCCCGCGACTAACGTTATTTCTACCCCTGCCCCTCTTTCCGGCTCTACTGGACCCACCGGGAGAGCGGTCCTTTCCGAGAGTGAACAAAGTTGATTATCTGGGAGGAGAGTTTGGAGCAGGCTCTGACTTCCTCTTGGTCTCCCACGTTACTCAGTTTTTAAACATGAGGCCAGACCTTTCTTAAAAAACAAAACCTCGATTCTCATTTTTAAAGGGGAGGAAGGGGCCTAGCACCCCGTGCCGCCTGCCTGAGATCTGGGGGCCACGACGCCGCTGATCGCCCCTCGGTCTCCGGGGGCTCTCCACACCACCGCGGAGGGGGTCCCTGCCGTGTGGCCACCTGGGTTCCTGCCCTGACGTGGAGCGTGGAGCGCTCCAGCCCTGCCCATGCGTAGCCGCAGAATGAGTGACAGGCAGCCTTGGCTTTCTGCATCCTGAGCTAAGGCAGGCGGGCGGGACCAACTCCCATTTCACCTCCAGGGGAAACGTGTGTTTTCCAAACTCAGAGCTGTGAATGGCTTTCACAGTCGGGAAGTCTTCCGCGCTCGTGAAAACGACTTCAGGAGGGCTGCTCCCATCCTTCAGAGCACCCACCCGCGGGCCACAGGCACGTGGCTTAGAGAATTTTAAGCTGACTTTATTTTTAGAACAGTTTTGATTGACGGGAGTATTGAGAAGAGGTCCCAGAGTCCCTGCATGGCCCTCACACAACTGTCCTCTCTGCCGAAAGTCTGCATGAGTGCCGTGCAGCCGCCAACGCGGATGAGCCGCGACTGAAACGTGAATGTGACCAGCGTCCACGCTCTCCGCGTTGCATTCAGGTTTCCTTAATTTCCCCCCAGCGTCCTTGCCCTGTCCCAGGAACGGCCCCGTCCAGGACACCACGTGACACTTGGTCGGCGTGGCTCCGTAGGCGCCTCTCGGCTGTGACCGTTCCTCCGACTTTCCGTGTTTGACGGCCTTGGCAGTTTTAGGAGTACCCGTCAGAAATGCCGCAGGACGCCCGCGCTCGTGGGTGGCTGGTGCCGGCAGCGCGCCGCGGGCGTCACAGGCGACCCAGGGCGCGCGCTCCCCACCCGGCCCGTCCTCGCTGACCTTGACCCTGGCCCCGGCGGAGGTCGCACTGTCAGGCTTCTCCGCTGTGAAGTCACTGTGGGGTCCTGATTAGGGAAAAGGAGTCCGGCTTTGGGGGCAGGGAAGCAAAAACAGGAAGCAGAGCGGTGCGCGTCTGGGTTTTTCGTGATGCGGGACACAAGGCCCTCCTGCGCCGGTAACGCACCATCTTCCTGCGCTCAGCCATCGCCAGGCCCTCAGCCGACAGAGAAACGCAGGGTAGCTCCCTGCAACCCCGGCGTGGTCAGAACTGCGCGCAGCCCCCGCAGCCCGAGAGCCATCCCGCAAAACCTCCAGGAGGCTTCGAACCCCGGCAGCGGCTCCTCTTCCGCGGAACCTGCCCGCTTCCTCCTCGCGACGTAGTTTCCTTTTTTCTCGAATATGCCCTTCTTTATCTACAGCTGTCTTGGAAAATTATTTTACGCTCCTCCTACCCCCCACCGCCACCAGCCCAGATAGTCGTCGCCCCCCTCGGCAGTGACCACCTGCGCACCATAGCGCGCTCTTGGGAAGGAAGTCACGGGCACAGCCCACGCCCGAGGGGTGGGGAGTCACGGTCCCCTCCTTGACGGCAGGGTTTCTGCGTAAATTATTTGGAATCCTTTTGCCATGGTGGTTTGTCTCTTCTTTCCCAATGAGTTCATTCAGTCACTGATTTCTAGCCACACGGACTCATGGACACCTATGTCATATTTCGGGTCATGACTCCACCCTACTTTACTTTGTTGCTGAAGCTGTTCTGACTGTGACCATTGGGAGCTCTTCCAGTTGGCTCCTGTGTCCCTTTAATGCAGGATTTGGAGATTTTTTTTTTTAGTACTTCCTTGCTATAGATTTATCTTGTATATTTCTTGCCCCGGTCCTAGAATCAGCCATTTCTCTGAGGAGCAACGTTTTTGTTTTTGTTTTTGTTTTTGTTTTTGTTTTTGTTTTTTACTGGAGAACAGTATTAGAAAGAAGCCAAGATCTGACACGAGGTGTGTTTATTGCTACTGGAACGTCACTGCTTCCAGGCCGTCTCAGATGACAGAGGAGAGATATATGTATACTAATTAATGCACATACACATTCTATAAATATTTCCATATGTAATCATTTGTGTCTATATTATGCTAAACATGAGTTTATACTGATATCTTCCACTCTAATTCACTAACACACGAATCCTTCAACCCTCATCCCCTGGTTTATCTGTAAACTCTAGTGAGACGCCTGACTCCCACTACCCAGGATCCATTTGCATAATCATTCAATTCTGGTGCACATGAATCGTGGGATCAGCTTGTGAGTGTGTGCGTCCATGGGAAGCACCTTATCAACCAGAGTGCAGTGCTTACACTCAGTTACCTTTCGCCTTTGGTCTTACACACTCCACTCATTTACACAGTCACTTAGGCCAGCACCTTCTCTCCCAGACTCTTCAGTGAGGTCATCTTACACACTTGCAATACAGTTGGATTCTCTTGTCACAGTCAGTGTTCCTTCCTGGGATCCCTTGGCCTCCTAAATGAGTTTTTAAATTTGTATACATTAAGAGTTCCTCTGGGCTATAAAGTTCTATAGGTTTTGACAATGCAAGTCAAATATCCATTACTAGAGGGCGGTTTTACTCTCTGTGTCCCATATATTCATCCCTCCCTCCCACCAGCCCCTGGAAACCACTGGATGTTTTACTGTCTCTGTAGATGTCTTTTTCAGATTTTGGAATGTCATGCAGTTGGAATCATACATAGGTAGCATTTTCTGACTGGCTTATTTCACTTGGAAATACACATTTAATGGCCATACTGCCCAAAGTAATTTACAGATTCAACGCTATCCCCATCAAGCTACCAATAATCTTCTTCACAGAACTGGCAAAAACCACCTTAAAATTCATGTGGAACCAAAAGAGAGCCCACATAGCCAAGTCAATTCTAAGCAAAAAGAACAAACTGGGAGGTATCACACTACCGGACTTCAAACTATACTGCAAGGCCACAGTAATCAAAACAGCGTGGTACTGGTACCAAAACAGAGATATAGACCAATAGAACAGAACAGAGGCCTCACAGGCAACACCACACATCTACAACCATCTGATCTTTGACAAACCTGACAAAAACAAGCAATGGGGAAAGGAGTCCCTGTTTAATAAATGGTGTTGGGAAAACTGGCTAGCCATGTGCAGAAAGCAGAAACTGAACCCCTTCCTGACACCTTACACTAAAATTAACTCCAGATGGATTAAAGACTTAAACATAAGACCTAACACCATAAAAACC